>NQVE01000201.1:0-112500 GCA_003260385.1 Cuscuta australis
CCCATCGATGGAACCAGCGATGGAAAGCATGACCGTTGGAAGTCATTTAAGGTTGATTCTTTCCTTGTTTGGAAGTCAACTCCCACCCAGCGATGGGAAGCTTGGACCATCGATGGGTAGGTAACCGTTGGCTTCAAAACTGAAGGAAAATTGGCCTACCAGCGATGGGTAATGTCCATACATCGCTGGGAAGCCAATATTCTGCAGATCCAAATCTTTTCAATCCCATAAATCAAGCCAATCACCCCTTTAATGCATTGGTCCGTTGGAGCCTATTTTGGCACTATAAAAAGGGGTGTTTGGGTCTGCTTTTCTTATCAATTCACTTCACTTTATTCATATTATCATTGCATCCAAACAACATTATTTTCCATAGCTTCTAGAGCCAATTTGTGAAGTTTGAGTTGTTCTTGAGCGTATATGGTTTACTCAACATCTTCTCTTAAAGAGAGTCTTGTTCTTGAGTTTCTTAGTGTTGTATACACGTTAAGGGAAGCTTGTTTCCCTTGGTTGTACGAAGGAAAGGTATTTTCCTTCGGGTTGAAGTCTTGGAGTGCGGTATCTCCGAGCAAGTGTTGTTGAGGCTCGTGGGACTCGAGTTCTCAGGTTGTAACGGTTTGTTAAGCACCCGTAAGCTTAACGGAAGTAGTGTAGCTCGAGAGAGTCTCTCGGGAGGCTGGATTAGCCACAAGTTGTGGTGAACCAGGGTAAAATTCGGTGTGCCTCTTACTCTTCTCTTCACTTCTCTTTTAAGTTTTTTTTATTCCTGCGATTTCTACGATCAAACGCTATTCACCCCCCCTCTAGCGTTGGTCATTTATTCTAACAATTTTTATTCCGCGAAAATTTATAAACATTCTCGTGCCTCACTATTCACCCCCCCTTTAGTGAAGGGCACTTATTCTAACAATTTTATAGTGCCAAAATAGGCTCCAACGGATCAAAACATTTAAGTGGTGATTGGCTTGATTTGTGGGATTTGATTGAAATTGGATCTGCTGAAAATCAGCCAGACAGCGCTGTCTTAGGCTTGGACATCGCTGTTCTAGGCTTGGGTTTTGAAAAATGGGAAGCAACGGTTATGCCAACAGCGATGTCCAATACCCCTACATCGCTGTTTTGGCTGTTGACTTCCAAACAAGGAAAGTTTTATCCTTAAATTCCTTCAACGGTCAGGTCCCTATATCGATGTTCATTACTTGAACACCACTGTTTAGGTCTGACTCTGAAGGTGGAAAGTTTGGCCTGACAGCGATGTTGCTGGGTCAACATCGCTGTCGAAAAACTTTCTGCCAGAAGCATTTCTTTTTGGCTTAGGTTGGACAGCGATGTAGGTGGTCTACATCGCTGTTCCAGATGTTTCTGGAAACCCAACCTTGACTCAACAGCGATGTCTAACAACCAACATCGCTGTTGGAAGACTTAACGCCAAACCATGGTTTTTTGCTTCCCATGCCAGACCATGGTTACACCAACATCGCTGTTGGGCTGGTTTAGCCAACCCATGGTTGGTTTAGTCATGCCGTTAGCCGATGTCAAAAATGTAAGTTCTCCAAAATAGAAACCAAGTATAAAAAAATTTGTTTAATGCATTTTGCTAAGAAATCAAGTAAAACATCTTAAAAACCACGGCTAGCCAAGTTTGCGCCGTTTCGCATGGTTTTCACTAAATGACCAAAAACCAAAGGTGGTTTTGAAGCGTTTTTGTTGGAGAACTATTTAAATATGCCCAGAAGTAAAAACCAATCATTAAAAGTTAAAAGCCACTTGGTTGGTTCGGACACCAAACACCAACGCCGATAACCGAAGGCCGAATGCCGGTTTCACCGAACGCCGGGTGGCTTGGTTTTTGGGCGAACTTCAAGTGTTTTTAGGCATGTTTAAAACTTAGGAAAACATTTTTGAAAATGCAAAAAGTATTTTGATGAAGTGAGCCTAGAGAGCCAAGTTTTTGAAAGTTTGTGACGGTCTTGATCACATTAAGACCGACTCAATACAATTCTAAGTCTTCGTTCTTGATTCTTGGTTCTTGGTTCTCAAATCATCATGCCATGTTCCTTCGCCTTGTTATTGTCATGACGGTTTGGCATTATCAAAACCTGTCATAAAACGAATACGGTTTAGTACGAAATAGGCGTAAACCCGTGTTCCAACACATTGGATCAGGCATTCCCAAACGAGTGATCCTCTAGTTTGGACTACGAATCCCGTTTATGCATTTTTATCTAATCATCAACTATTCATGTTTTCATAAGTTCATTCTAAAATCTATGCTAGAGGTCTTCTAGATAGTCTTAACATCAATTAGTTAATAGATATATCTTAAAGTCTTCTAAATATCCTTAACAATACACATCATTTTCTTGTTGATCAATTTATTCATTTTAATCATGGTTCAACCATTATTAATCATTTTAATCAGTAGATTCATCATTTATAATCATTCATAATCATCATTAATCCTAGTCATCGATTAACATAACATCGAATCACAAGTAGCGGTCTAGTTTCGAGTGATAACACTCTATGTTATACCCGAGCTCCGGGATTTGGCTTTAAATTTAAGAACAAAGCTTCTTAAACTGCAGGAAAGGAGGATAGTCGATTATCCAGGTATGATAATCGACTAACAGGTGCTTCAGTTTCTCGGGAGAATTTTCAGAAGTTTCAGGAGAGGTAGTTAGTCGATTGACCAGGTGGTGTCAGTCGACTATTGTGGGCTGCAGATTTTCTGAGGAAGTTGATAGTCGATTGTCTAAGATTGACAGTCGACTATTGAAGGCTGCGGGGGTTTTGTGAAGGCTGGATACTCGATTGTCAAAAGTGATAATCGACTATTGGACGGCTCGGGAAAGGACAAGAAGTATTCTTTGGGAAAGGGAAGCAAACCAAGTTGGTGTTAAAAGATATTACACACTCTTATCTTAACTAGGGGTTGAGTCTAGCATTCAAATAAGATATTACACACTTATTTAAATAACTATAACCTAAAACTCATACTCAAGAGAACCACTCTTAAGATATATATTTAGGAATTTAAAATAGCACACACAAACAAGTGTATTACTAAGTTGAAAATGGTAATACAATATGTCTCTTTACAATGCTCAGGGATGAGCTTATATAAGCATGAGAGGAGACTACCAAGTCTCTTATTCACACAAACTAAAGAATTAATGGCCACATGTTGATGTTCTTTTGGTGGGGGAAAACACAGGGGTGATTGTACTTGTAGGGTAGGATTCTTGGCCATTAGTGGTAGGAGGGAATATGTGAATATAAGTCACCATTGATTGGCTTTGGTGGGGCTGTTTTTGGGCAGGAGGAAAGTTTGGATGGTAGGCTATTTGGATGCATTTACTGGGCAGGATATGGGGGAATCAAAGGGGGGTTGAAGGGTGTCGTTGTGGGCCAAAGTGTCTTGGATTTTTGTGGCTGTTTGTTTAGCCAAGTTGAGGTGTAAGGAAGTGGTAATGACATGGTTAAGGGCTGGGGTTTTTGGTCAGGGATGCAGGGAGGAAAAGGTAAGGAAAAGAAATATAGTTTTGGGCTTAATAATTTTTTTGGATATTTGGGGGATTGGCTTGGATGAGAATGGCTGGGTTTTAAGTGGGAGTTGGGCTCAGGGAAATTATGGCTATGTGGCGGGTTTTAGGATTGATAAGCTCGGTCCAAAAAGGATCATAACATTTAGCTATTATTCCATTAATTTGCTTAACGACTTTAGAGTCGTTGGTAGTCGTCCGGGGGTATATCATCCTCCCCTTCTTCAAAAGAGTTTGTCCTCAAACTCGGAATTTCATCAGGATCAAAGTACGCGCTGATGTCCTTGATGTTGAATGTGGCCGATACTCCATAGTCTCCTGGAAGGTTGATTTTGTAGGCATTGTCATTTACCTTCTCTAATATCTCAAAGGGTCCATCGGCTCTCGGTAACAGCTTCGACTTGCGTTTCGTTGGGAAACACTCTTTCCTAAGATGAATCCAAACAAGATCTCCTAGTTGAAAGTGGGCATCCTTCCTTCCTTCCTTTGTTGATGCGCGCGCTAATCTTCTCATTCATAGCTTCGATTTTGTCTCGAACTTTGTTGTGAAGGTCCTGAATTCCCTTCGATCTCTTGTCTGCTTCCCAACTATACTTGGTATCCGTTATGATAGGATCAAGCTCTAGTGGGGTCAGGGGATTCGAACCATAGACAATGGTGAAGGGAGATAGTCCGGTAGTCTTGTTCGGAGTTCGGTTGTAAGCAAACTCGGCATGCGGTAGCAACTCCTCCCATTGTTTGATGTTCTTCTTTATGAGGGTTTGGAGAAGAGTTCCAAGGGTTCGGTTGGTAACTTCAGTCTGCCCATCCGTTTGGGGATGGATTGCTGTACTAAATTTGAGTTTAGTACCCAACTTTCTCCACAGAGTCGTCCAAAAGTGGCTAAGGAATTTCGTATCCCTATCCGAGACCATGCTTCGGGGAACGCCATGGAGTTTTACGATCTCTCGGAAGTAGAGATCAGCCACAGGTTGTAACACATGGCACGAAATGAGCCATTTTTGAAAAACGATCCACCACAACCATGATGGAGTCTTTTCCCCGTTGAGTCCTTGGCAGCCCAGTGATGAAATCCAAGCTGATGTCTTCCCATGGTGCATTGGGAACGGGTAGGGGAAGGTGCTTTCCTTGGGGCAGAGAATGTCCTTTAGCTAAATGGCAAGTATTACAACGCTTGATGAAGTTCTCTACGTCCCGCTCCATCTTAGGCCAGTGGTAGTGTTCTCTCATCATCATGTGAGTCTTGTCGACTCCATAATGACCAGCTAGGCCTCCTCCGTGGACTTCGTCGATGAGGGTTTCGCGAACACTGCACTTCGGGATGCATAGTTGATTACCATGGA
Source organism: Cuscuta australis (assembly GCA_003260385.1). NCBI lineage: Eukaryota > Viridiplantae > Streptophyta > Magnoliopsida > Solanales > Convolvulaceae > Cuscuta > Cuscuta australis. Next base: position 4,889 of record NQVE01000201.1, read on the forward strand.
AAAGATAGCCATCTTTGATAAGAAATTCACCATGGGGCCGAGATAAACACTTAGAATAAGTGTCCTTGAAGTGTTCATCCTCCTTGTAAAGTTCCTGCAAACACTCAAAACCAACAAGTTTGGTACTAAGTACCATTAGTAATAAATGTCTCCGAGACAAGGCAACGGCGCCCTTGTTCATGCTTCCGTTTTTGTGTTTGATGGTGAAGGTAAAGGTTTGGATGTACTCGACCCATTTGGCATCACGGGGTCGGAGTTTATGTTGCCCTTGGATGTATTTCAAGGCCTCATGATCGGAATGTAGGATGAAGAACTCTTTGCTTATAAGGTAATGGCTCCAATGTTCAAGGGATCGCACCAAAGCATAGAACTCCTTGTCGTAGGTGGAATACCGCCTCCTCGTATCATTTAGCTTTTCGCTAAAGAATGACACCGGGTGCCCTTCTTGAGATAGGACAGCCCCTATTCCAACTCCCGAGGCATCACACTCCACCTCGAATAGTTTTTCAAAGCTAGGAAGGGCTAACACGGAGGCATGTGTTAATCGTTTCTTGATCGTCTCAAAGGCTCGTTGGGCCTTGGGATTCCACTCAAAGTTCTGATTTTTAGTCAAATCCATGATGGGTGCGGTTATGGTACTGAAATCTTTCACAAATCTCCGATAGAAAGAAGCAAGCCCATGAAAGCTTCTAACTTGCTGCATAGAGGTGGGAATGGGCCAATCTCGAATGACTTGAGTTTTCTTCTTGTCAACCTTGATGCCCTCGCTTGAGATAAAGTATCCCTAGAACTCCGTTTATTGAGAGAAGAATTGGCTCTTCTCGAGGTTCCCGTACAGCTTCTCTTCGTCCAACCGTACTTGGTTGGTTTTTAGTTATTGTACCAGCCATAAAAGAGGGGTATGGGGTGGGGTTATTATGTTGGACATGGAAAGTTATTATATGGGTGTTTTAGGGGGGTGCATTCGGCCATTTTGAGGGGAAAAAAGGGAAAGGGTGTGGGGTGGTTGTTTGGCTTCAAATGGTGGGTTTTAAGTGAGGGTTGTGGTGTCATCTCTAGCTCAATTGTCCCTGGTTTTTAGTGATTGTTTATTTGGGCTAGTTAGGAGACACAAAGGGGACCACAACTGGTACATGTTGGAGGAATTGATTGGGTTGTTTTGGCTTCTTATTTTCGGCCAGCTCAAGGTGGAAAGGAGAGGGATGGACTTTGGGTTTTAGTGTGTGGTTTTAAGGTGATGTGGGGAGCCTTTAGGGGTGTGGGTTCGGCCATCAGGGGGAGGGGTGGTTCAAGAGGATCAAAGTTGGGTTGTATGGTTTTGTGATGATAAATTCATTCCAGAAAGGATCATAACATTTGGACATGATTCCATTGACTTGTTTTATAGTTTGAGGATCATTTGTAGTAACCGGGGATATATCACTCTCCCCTTCTTCAGAAGAGTTTGACCTCAAACTCGGAATTTCTTCAGGGTTGAAGTACAGACTGAGATCCTTCACGTTGAATGTAGTTGAAACTCCGTAATCTCCTGGAAGGTTAACCTTGTATGCATTGTCACTTGTCTTTTCCAAAATTTCGAAGGGACCATCGGCCCGGGGCAGCAGTTTGGACTTGCATTTTGTTAGGAAACGCTCCTTTCGGAGGTGAATCCAAACTAAGTCTCCCGGCTTGAAACATGTGGCTTTTCTTCCTTTGTTGACTCGATCACTCACTTTCTCGTTCATTTCTTCAATCTTCTCTCGGACTCGTGAATGGAGGTCCTTTATTGCTTGAGACCTTTTCTCGGCTTCCCAGCTATATTGACCCTTTCCCATGATGGGATCAAGCTCAAGCGGGGTGAGGGGATTTGAACCATACCTGATAGCAAATGGTGAGAATCCAGTTGTCTTGCTCGGTGTCTTGTTGTATGCAAATTCGGCATGAGGTAGCAGTTCCTCCCATTGTTTAATATTCTTCTTGATTAGAACCCGAAGAAGGGTCCCAAGTGTGCGGTTGGTGACTTCGGTTTGGCCATCCGTTTGAGGGTGGCTCAAGGTACTGAATTTGAGTTTCGTCCCTAGCTTCCTCCACAAAGTCATCCAAAAATGGCTAAGAAACTTGGGGTCTCGATCTGATACCATGCTGCGTGGTACACCATGTAATTTCACCACGTCTCGAAAATAAAGGTCGGCTATTTATGAGGCATCGTAAGTGGTCACACATGGAATGAAGTGGGCCATATTAGAGAATCTGTCCACGACGACCATAATCGAATCCTTGCCAAGGTGAATAGGGAACGGGCAGCGGCATCCTCAATCCTTGCAGCAATGCATGGGTCTTGGCTAGGTGGCACGTGTGGCATCTCTTCACGAAGTGTTCTACGTCGCGCTCCATATTCGGCCAAAAGTAATGCTCCTTCATCATTAGGTACGTCTTGTTGATCCTGAAATGTCCAGCTAGGCCGCCACCATGGACTTCATCGATGAGGGTTTCCCGAACGCTACTCTTCGGAATACACAGTTGATTACCGTAAAAGAGGTAACCATCCTTGATGAGGTAATCTCTATGTGGCCGAACTTTGCATAGGGCGAATACCTCCTTGAAGTCTTCATCATGCTCGTACAATCCCTGCAAAAATTCAAAGCCTAGAATTTTGGTACTAAGTACCGTTAGTAGAAAATGCCTCCTTGACAATGCATCGGCGCCCTTGTTCATGACCCCATTCTTGTGCTTGATTGTAAATGTGAATGTTTGGATGTACTCGACCCATTTAGCATGACGGGGTCAAAGTTTATGCTACCCTTGAATGTACTTCAATGCTTCATGGTCAGAATGGAGGATAAACTCCTTTCCCACGAGGTAATGCCTCCAATGTTCTAAGGATCGAACCAATGCGTAAAACTCCTTATCATAAGTCGAGTAACACCTTCTTGTTTCATTTAACTTCTCGCTAAAATATGAGACCGGGTGTCCTTCTTGAGATAGGACAGCCCCAATGCCAACGCCTGATGCATCACATTCGACTTCAAAGAGTTTCTCGAAACTCGGGAGGGCTAACACGAGGGCGTGTGTTAGACGTTCCTTGATTGTTTCGAAGGCTTGTTGGGCCTTCGGATTCCATTCAAAGCGTTGGTTCTTTGTGAGATCAGTGAGGGGTGCCGTGATGGTACTAAAGTCCTTCACGAACCTTCGGTAAAACGAGGTAAGACCATGGAAACTCCTAACTTGCTGCATGGTGGTGGGGACGGGCCAATCTTGAATTACCCGAGTCTTCTTTTCATCGACCCAAATGCCTTCACTCGAGATATAATATCCCAAAAAATCCGTCTCTCAAGAAAAGAATTGACTCTTCTCTAAGTTCCCATATAGCTTTTCTTCGTCCAGCCTCTTAATCACCAAGGTAAGGTGATTCACATGTTCTTCTTCACTTCAACTATAGATCAAGATGTCGTCAAAATAGACCACGACAAAATGACCTATAAAAGGCTTCAACACTTGGTTCATGAGTCTCACAAAGGTGCTTGGTACGTTGGTTAGCCCGAATGGCATGACCAGCCATTCATATAATCCGAACTTGGTTTTGAATGTTGTTTTCCACTCGTCTCATTCGTAGATTCGGATCTGGTGATAGCCACTTCTAAGATCAACCTTGGAGAAGATCTTAGAACCATGAAGTTCATCTAACATGTCCTCGAGCCTAGGTATTGGGTACCTATACTTGATGGTAATCTTGTTGATTGAGTGGCTGTCACAACACATTCTCCACGTCCCATTCTTCTTTGGTACTAGAAGAGTCGGGACATCGCATGGGCTTAAGCTCTCTCGGACAAGTCCCTTGACTAGTAGTTCATCTACTTACCTTTGGATCTCCTTGGTTTCCTCCGGGTTCATTCGGTAAGCCGGTTTGTTCGTAGGGCAGCCCCCAGGATAAGATCAATTTTGTGTTGGATGTCTCGTTTAGGGGGAAGTCCGTGGGGAATGTCTTCGGGGAAAACATGTGAGAATTGGCTAAGTATGGGTTGGGCAAGGTGGTGAATAGGTTCGGATGGGGGGAAAGGTTCGGTTTCCTCTTCTTCAAGGAGGATGAGGTCCTTTTGGTTTTTGAGCTCATGGTGTTCAGCTTGTAAGATGGTGGAGAGAAGGATAGGGGGTTCTTCTTTTTGAGGGGGTGAGGCCGTGGATGGTGGAGGGGGGAAGAGGGGTGAGAGTGACTTTCCTTTTGTTGACATGGAAGGAGTATGTGTTGGCATATCCATCATGAATAACTTTTCAATCGAATAGCCAAGGACGTCCCAATAAGATATGGCACGCATCTATCGGGATGATGTCACACCATATATCATCCACATAACTTTTCCCTATACTCAAGGAGACTTGAGTTCGAGAGTCCACACGTAACCCTTTACCGTGGTTTAACCATTGGATGGTATACGGTCTAGGGTGTGGTGATGTCTTCAACTTTAGCTTTTCTACCAACGTCTTTGATGCAACGTTGGTGCAACTCCCGCTGTCCACGATTAGTGAACAAACCTTCTTTTCCACGGTACAACAGGTATGGAAGATGTTCTCCCGTTGTTGTTGATCCTCCGAGGCAGCCAGGTTACTCAACGCTCTTCGAATGACTAGGAGCTCGCCTTCATCCGCACCAAGGCATTCTTCTTCTTCCGCTACTTCATCAACCCAAGAGGGGCTGTCTTCTTCATCTTCATACTCCACAATAGCCATAATCTTCTTGTTTGGGCATTCGTTGGCATAATGACCTATGCCTTGACAACGAAAGCATTTAGGAGCTCAGGTGTTGGGAAGGTTAGATTTGGGGGGTGGCGGATTGGTGGATGGAATGGAGTTGGGTTTGGAGGAGGAGGGTTGGGCCGTGGTATAGGGGGTGGTACGCGGGGTTGTTTGTGTGTTTTTGGAGAAAGGAGAGGGGCGGCCAAAAGGGATTTTGTTTCTCTTAAGTTGAGACTCAACCTTAAGAGCTAGTTTGGAAAGTTCTTCAAAGGTGTCGTAGGTTTGTAACTCCACCACGTTGGCTATTTGGTGTTAAGCCCAAACAAATAACAAACCAACGTTTGCGAGTCATCTTCCTAGAGATCACACCTCATCAAAAGCTCTTCAAATTCCCGGGTATAGTCCTCCACTGTCCGGGTTCCTTGCCTTAGTTGTTGTAACCAGGCGAAGTCATCCCTAACGTATTGTTCGGGTAAGAACTTCTTCTTCATCAAAGCACGTATCTTTAGCCACGTCTTTACGGGAGCTTTGCCTTCACGCATTCTCTTGGTGGAGGTGGTTGTCCACCATGTTGATGCATATTTTCGAAGCTTAAGGGCAACAAGCTTCACTTTCTTGTCTTCGGGCACGTCTTTGAGATCAAAGACACGCTCAACCGTCTCGAGCCACTCTAGGAATTCATCGGGGTCGTTTTTGCCTTCAAAGGTCGGAAGGTCAACCTTGAAGTGTTAGAAAGCATTTTCACATTGATGTTTGGTTAATGGGAATGCTTGTTTCCGTTTAGGTTTTGATATTGACAAACCGTCGAGAACTTGGGGCAAAATGAATATATTCAAAGTCATAGAAAAAGCTCTTTGAAGGCATAAAAAGCACAAGAAAGGCATTGACGTTTCTAAAGACGGAGACATTGGCGTTTTGAAGACGTTGTCTAAATACTTAGGTTTTTATTGTAGTAAGCTCATTCAATTTCTCTAAGTCATGGCTCAAAACAACATATGTTTTTCATGCATCAAATGAGTGTTTTCATAAATGGTTTTAAGTTTCTAAAACCCCTATTTCTTGCCCAACCAAAACCATAACCATCGGTTATCGGCGTTCGGCTATGGCGCTCGGTTTTCGGCATGGGTTATTGACATTGATTTTAGCCAAATGGTTTTTGGGTTTTTATCTTTTGTTTCTGCTTCTGGACACATTTAAAGGTTTTCCAAATAATTAGTTTTCAAAAACCATAACCTTTGTTTTTTCGGCGTTGGTTATCGGCATTCGGCGCTAGTTATCGGCGTTGGTTTTTGGCACCCAAATCAATCAAGTTTTTTTTAATATTTTATGATTGGTTTTTACTTCTGGGCATATCCAAATAGTTCTCCAACAAAAACATGTAAAAAACCACCTCTCGTTTTTGGCCTTTTGGTGAAAACCATGTGAAACGGCATAAACTTGGCTAGCCGTGGTTTTTACCTTAATACAGTGGTTTTTAAGTTCTTATACTTGGTTTCTACATAAAATACATTATATAAGAGTTTCCAACACTTTTTTTTCATTTTGGAGAACTTTGGTTTTTGACATCGGTTTTTGGCGTTGGCTGCCAAACCATGGTTCTGGCGACCAGGCCCAACATAGATGTTGGATTTTGAACATAGATGTCTGAACAGCGATTTGAACATCTATGTTTTGGCAAGGTTGGCTCACGTTAGTCTGGGGCAGTATGTTTTTGAACAGCGATGTTCATTGTTGAACAACGATGTTTTCAAATGACCGTTGGGCTATTTAAGACAAAATATTTCCATTTTTGAAAGTCAATCACCCCAACATCGATGTAGACTTCTAGACATCGATGTTTTGATGACCGTTAGCCATTTTTAAAGGAAAGTCAAAGCCAAAAAAGCGATGTTCACTATATGAACTGCGATGTTAGGCTAAAATTTTGTAGACCAACTTTGATTTGATTTCCACAAATCATGCCATTAAACCCCAATCTGTTAGAATAAGTGACCAACGCTAGAGGGGGGGTGAATAGTGTTTGATCGTAGAAATCGCAGGAATAAAAACTTAAGAACGTGAAAAGTAAAGCGCGTAGAAAAAGTAAAGGGAGCACACCAACATTTATACTGGTTCACCACAACGTGTGGCTAATCTAGTCTCCCGAGAGACTCTCTCGAGCTACACTACTTCTGTTAAGCTTACGGGTGCTTAACAAACCGTTACAACTTGAGAACTCGAGTCCCACGAGCCTCAACAATACTTGCTCGGAGATACCACACTCCAAGACTTCAACCTGAAGGAAAAACACCTTTCCTTCGTACAAACAATGGAAACAAACTTCCCTTAACCTCTATAAACACTAAGAACACTAAAGAACAAGGCTCTCTCAAAAGAGTGAATATGAGTACAGTAATACGCTCAAGATCACAACACGAACTTCACAAACATCGTTGTTGGGCTGGTTTAGCCAGACCCATGGTTGGTTTAGTCATGCCATTAGCCGATGTCAAAAATGTAAGTTCTCCAAAATAAAAACCAAGTATTGAAAACATTTGTTTAATGCATTTGGCTAAGAAATCAAGTAAAACATTCTAAAAACCACGTCATTTAGATAAAAACCACGGCTAGCCAAGTTTGTGCCATTTCGCATGGTTTTCACTAAACGACCAAAAACGAAAGGTGGTTTTTGAAGCGTTTTTGTTGGAGAACTATTTAAATATGCCCCGAAGTAAAAACAAATCATAAAATGTTGAAAACCACTTGGAAAGGGTCTACGTGTTGATTCAATGGTTGAATCATTGCAAGGGTCTACGTGTTGATACAGGAAGTCTCATTTCCTTGAGCATTGGCAGCTCGTACAAAGACGATGTGTGGTGTGATATCATTCCGATGGATGCTTGCCACATCCTCCTGTGACGGCCATGGCTGTTTGATCATCGTGTGCAACACGATGGTTATGCCAATACTTATTCATTTTTTATGAATAAGAAGAAGATCACCCTTACCCCTTTACCTCCTCCTACACCCACGGCCAAACCAACCAAAGAACAACCTCCCATTCTTATCTCCACTATCCTTCAAGTGGAACAACATGAATTCAGTGGGATTAAAGATTTGATCCTATTGGAAGATGGAGAAGCCGAACCAGTCAACTGCCCAAAACAGCCTCATCCCTTAGCCGAGCCTATCATCCTAGAATATGCCCAAGTTTTCCCTGATGATGTTCCACATGGTCTCCCTCCTAAACGAGACATCCAACACAAAATTGACCTCATTCCGGGGGCTGCCCTACCCAACAAACCCGCATACCGAATGAACCCCGAAGAAACGAAGGAAATTCAACGTCAAGTTGATGAGTTGTTAGCTAAGGGCTTCATAAGAGAAAGCCTTAGCCCGTGTGCTGTCCCGGCACTTTTGGTACCCAAGAAGAATGGAACGTGGCGTATGTGCTGCGATAGTCGGTCACTCAACAAGATCACTATCAAGTACCGATATCCGATTCCCCGTTTGGAAGATATGTTGGACGAGCTGCATGGCTCCATGATTTTTTCAAAAATTGATCTTAGGAGTGGATATCATCAAATTCGAATCTTTGAAGGAGACGAGTGGAAGACAGCGTTCAAGACAAAATTTGGGTTATACGAATGGTTGGTTATGCCATTTGGATTAACCAATGCCCCGAGCACGTTCATGCGGCTTATGAATCAAGTCTTGAAGCCGTTTATAGGTCATTTTGTTGTTGTCTACTTTGACGACATTCTGATTTATAGCAAAATGAGGAAGAACATGCTAGTCACCTCACCTTGGTGATTAAGAAGTTGGACGAGGAGAAACTCTACGGCAACCTCGAGAAGAGCCAATTCTTTGCGTATGAAACAGAGTTCTTGGGATATTTTATCTCAAGTGAAGGCATACGGGTGGACGAAAAGAAGACGCAAGCCATTAGAGAATGGCCGACCCCCGCCACTATGCAACAAGTTTGGAGTTTTCATGGCCTTGCCTCTTTCTACCGGAGATTTGTGAAGGATTTCAGCACCATCACGGCACCTATCACGGATTTGACGAAAAATCAGAAGTTCGAGTGGAACTCCAAGGCCCAACAGGCCATTGAAACAATCAAGGAGCGATTAACACATGCCCCCGTGTTAGCCCTTCCTAGTTTTGACAAACTATTTGAGGTCGAGTGTGATGCCTCAGGAGTCGGAATCGGGGCTGTCCTATCCCAAGAAGGGCACCCGGTGTCTTATTTCAGCGAGAAGCTAAACGACACGAGAAGGAGGTATTCCACATACGACAAGGAGTTCTACGCATTGGTGCGGTCACTTGAGCATTGGCGTCATTATCGTGAGCAAGGAGTTCATATTACATTCTGATCATGAAGCGTTAAAATACATTCAAGGGCAGCATAAGCTCCGGCCCCGTCATGCTAAATGGGTCGAATACATCCAAACTTTCACCTTCACCATCAAGCACAAAAACGGAACCATGAACAAGGGTGCCGATGCCTTGTCCCGAAGGCACTTATTACTAACGGTACTTAGTACCAAACTTGTTGGTTTTGAATTTTTGCAGGAACTTTACAAAGAGGATGAAGACTTCAAGGACACTTATTCCAAGTGCCTTATTCGGCCACATGGAGAATTCCTAATCAAGGATGGTTTTCTATTTTGAGGCAACCAACTTTGCATCCCGAAAAGCAGCATTAGAGAAACCCTTATTGATGAAGTTCATGGAGGAGGCCTAGCTGGTCATTATGGGGTCGATAAGACTCACATGATGATGAAGGAACACTACCACTGGCCAATAATGGAACGAGACGTGGAGCACTTCATCAAGCGTTGCAACACGTGCCACCTCGCCAAAAGTCAGTCGCTGCCCCAAGGAAAGCATTTGCCCTTGCCCGTTCCCCTTGCTCCATGGGAAGATATCAGCTTGGACTTCATCACCGGGCTGCCGAGGACACAACGAGGCAAAGATTCCATCATGGTCGTCGTGGACCGGTTTTCAAAGATGGCCCACTTTGTACCATGCCTCACCACCTATGATGCTTCCCAAGTTGCTGATCTCTATTTCCGAGAGAAAGTCAAACTCCATGGTGTTCCCCGAAGCATGGTCTCGGATAGGGACACGAAATTCCTTAGCCATTTTTGGATGACCCTATGGAGAAAGTTGGGTACTAAACTGAAGTTTAGTACGTCGAGCCACCCACAAACTGATGGTCAAACCGAAGTCACCAACCGCACCCTTGGAACACTCTTACGAGCCCTCATCAAGAAGAACATCAAGCAATGGGAAGAGCTTCTGCCGCACGCCGAGTTTGCCTACAACCGAACCCCGAACAAGACTACCGGACTATCCCCATTCACGGTGGTCTATTGTTCGAACCCCTTGACCCCACTTGAACTTGATCCGATCATCACGGAAACCAAATACAGTTGGGAAGCGGATAAGCGGTCAAAGGAAATCCAAGACCTTCACGCTAGGGTTCGAGAGAAGATTGAGGCTATGAACGAGAAGGTAAGCGCACGCATCAACAGAGGAAGGAAGGATGTCCACTTCCAACCAGGAGACCTTGTTTGGATTCACCTACGGAAAGAGCGTTTCCCCACAAAACGCAAGTCAAAGTTGCTGCCAAGAGCCGATGGCCCATTTGAAATCATAGAGAAAATCAACGACAATGCCTACAAGATTAACCTTCCGGGAGATTATGGAGTATCAGCTACTTTCAATATCAAGGACATTAGCCCGTACTTCGAGCCTGAAGAAATGCCGAGTTTGAGGACAAACTCTTTTGAAGGCCGGGAGGATGATATACCCCGGGTTACTACCAAGGATTCTAAAGATGTTAAACAAATCAATGGAATAATGGCTAAGTGTTATGATCCCTTTTGGACCGAATTTGTCACCAACAAGCCCCACAACATAGCCATAATATCCTTGAACCCAGCCCCTCCCTAGGGCCGAACCAGCCTGGTAAAACCCAAACCCCAAAATATCCAAATAAACACTTAAACCCCATTGTCCTTTCCTTTTCTTCCTTCCACCCCCTGGCCGAAAATAAACACCCAAAAAAACCCCATGTCATAACCCATTCTGGTTCCCCATTGTACTCCCCAAATAGTCAGGCCAAACAATAACTACAATCCAAAATAAGGACCCACAATTCCCACCAATCAACCAGGCCAGTGTACTCTCCATATTCCTCTCAAAAAACCTCCAAAGTAGCCAGCCATTTTCCATCATTCAAACCCCCCTCCTCTGGCCGAATAATCCCCATCCAAAACAGCCAAATAAGTGAATTACTTTCACATATACTCCTCTCCACTTATGGCCGAAAAACCCAGCCCCACAAGTACACCCTGTCCTGATTTTTGCTTCCCAATAAAAGTATATCAACAAGTGGCTATTATTCCATCTTTGATTTGTGCGAATAAAAGACTTGGTAGTCTCCCTTGTATGTGTATAAATTCGGCCATAGGCCTTGCATTTTCAGCAGATTGCATTCTCATTTTCAACTTAGTAATACACTTGTTTGTGTGTGCTACTTTAAATTCCTAAATCTATATCTTAAGAGTGGTTCTCTTGAGTGTGAGTTTTAGGTTCTAGTTATTTAGATAAGTGTGTCATATCTTATTTAAATACTAGACTCAACCCCAAGTTAAGATAAGAGTGTGTAATATCTATTAACCCCAACTTGGTAATATCTATCCTTGATTTTCTCCATCCCTTATCCCTCCATTTCCCACACTAAAATCTCCCTCCTTTTCTTTCATCTAAGCCTACAAGCACCCTATCATCCTTTCTCATAACTTCCCCACATAACCTAGCCATTTTCTTTCCATACTGAACCTTGGGTAACCTTCATAATCGATTATTCTTCACTGATAATCGACTAGTCAACACTGGCAGAATCTGAAACCCCAAATAATCGATTATCAACTACTTATAATCGACTATCATGCCCTTCTGAATCTTCTTGGTCTGAGCTACATATCCCATAATCGATTGTTGCTATCCTGACAATCGACTATTGTCCCTTCCTGAACTCCCAAACTTCCTTCCCAAGAATCTGAACCTCTCGTTAGTCGATTACCATAAATTGATAATCGATTATTCCTTTCTCCTGCAGCTTAAGAGGGTTTGTTCCTGAACCTAAAGCCTAATCCCGGAGCTCGTGTATAACAACAGCGCTGTTGTACCCTCATACAGCGTTGTTCTGCGTTAAGTTTAAAAAATCAGGTGTCAAAAGGACAGCGATGTTGGGTTCCCTACAGCGATGTTCCACATCATTCTGGAATTGTGTAAGGGTTTGAACCCAATAGAATAGCGTTGTTGGGTCTCCCTACATCGCTGTTTTACGATAGGGAAAAAATTTGTAAAAATGGACAGCGATGTTTCTATCATGTACATCGCTGTTGTAAAACTTTCTAGTTTTGAATGAAAACATGGGGTTTTAAAGAAACAGCGGTGTTGAAAGGCACTACATCGCTGTTTGAAAAGATTCTGGAAAACAAAAGGTAAGGGGGCTCCCTGTGACATCGCTGGTGATGTATTGTACAGCGCTGTTGTCCAAGTTGGTTGACGGTGTTTCCTTCAACAGCGCTGTTGGTCTCCTGGACAGCGCTGTAGGAACAACGATGTTGTCCTTCTTACAGCGCTGTTTGTATGGTTCCCCCCGATTTTATGAACGGGGTACCTACAAAAAAGAACAACACTTTGGTACCCAAAGTATGTCTATGGGTCCTTGGGGGTTAGTTGACCTTTATTGCCCACACACACACACACCCAAAATTTGTTTCCTTATGTGCGCGCACGCACACACACAATTAGATGATCGTTTAGGAATTACCTTGGCCAACCCGTTGTCTCGTGGTTGGCGGGTTCCAGTCTACTTGAACGGAGTGCCGATATCTCGGTGTGGTCTGTGTTGGTTCCGGTAAAGGAATGTGGACTTTCTTCTTTTCGTAAAAGTAGAATAAATAGTACGGTTTCTTTTGTGCGTTTTCCTGTGGAGATTGCCTATGATACGAATATCCTTTTCTAAAGGATTTCTTTTTGTTAGCACCAAAGATGTGTGTTTCATTATAGGTGGAGTGCGTATGTCTGGTAAAACACACGGGGGCTATATGGCCTATCTTGTAACAAGAATGGCAAACTACGTTGGGATTGTGCATGTGCCTAGGTTCATAATAGTTAGAGGGTCTAACCATATTGTTTCTATTTTGTGAAAAGGATGGTCTTTGAAAGTTTTGAAATTGGCCTTTTTTAGGTGCTCTAACATTATTTCTTCTATTTTAAGAAATATCGATTTTATGCACAAAAACATTTTTCCTAGGTTGTCTACCATGAACATTTTCATTCCTATATTTTAGTCTAGGTTGTCTAGTGTCCTTAGGTTGACTAAGTTGTTAGAATAAGTGACCAACGCTATAGGGGGGGTGAATAGCGTTTGATCATAGAAATCGCAGGAATAAAAAATTAAGAACGTGAAAAGTAAAGAGCGTAGAAAAAGTAAAGGGAGCACACCAAGATTTATATTGGTTCACCACAACGTGTGGCTAATCTAGTCTCCCGAGAGACTCTCTCAAACTACACTACTTCTGTTAAGCTTAGGGGTGCTTAACAAACCGTTACAACTTGAGAACTCGAGTCCCACGAGCCTCAACAATACTTGCTCGGAGATACCACACTCCAAGACTTCAACCTAAAGGAAAAACATGTTTCCTTCGTACAAACAATGGAAACAAACTTCCCTAAACGTCTATAAACACAAAGAACACTCAAGAACAAGGCTCTCTCAAAAGAGTGAATATGAGTAAAGTAATACGCTCAAGATCACAACACGAACTTCACAAAAATGGCTTTTGAAAAGCTATGAATAAAGTATGAATAATATGCAATGAAAGAATAGGAGTTGTGAAGTAATGTGATATGTAAAACAGACCCAAAAACCCCATTTTATAGTGGAAAAATAGGCTCCAACGGATCAAAACATTTAAGGGGTGATTGGTACAATTTGTGGGATTTGATTAAAATTAGATCTGCTGAAAATCCTCTAGACAGCGTTGTCCATGGTTTGGACATCGCTATTCTACGCTTGGTTTTTGAAAAATGGGAAGCATCGGTCAAGCCAACAGCGATGTCCAAAACCCCTACATCGCTGTTTTGGCTGTTGACTTCCAAACAAGGAAAGTTTTAGTCATAAATTCCTTCCAACGGTCAGGTGCCTACATCGATGTTCATTACTTGAACATCCATGTTCAGACCTGACTTTGAAGGTTGAGGAATTGGCCTGACATCGCTGTTGGAAGACTTAACGCCAAACCATGGTTTTTAGCTACCCATGCCAGACAGCGCTGTTGGGTACGCCAACATCGCTGTTGGGCTGGTTTAGCCAGACCCATGGTTGGTTTAGTCATGCTGTTAGCCGATGTCAAAAAAATTGTAAGTTCTCCAAAATAGAAACCAAGTATTGAAAACATTTTTTTAATGCATTTGGCTAAGAAATCAAGTAAAACATTCTAAAAACCACGTCATTTAGATAAAAACCACAGCTAGCCAAGTTTGCGCCGTTTCGCATGGTTTTCACTAAATGACCAAAAACGAAAGGTGGTTTTTGAAGCGTTTTTGTTGGAGAACTATTTAAATATGCCCAGAAGTAAAAAAAAATCATAAAATGTTGAAAACCACTTGGTTGGTTCGGACGCCAAAAACCAATGCCGATAACCGAATGCCGAACGCCGGATGGCTTGGTTTTTAGTTTGGGTGAACAACAAGTGTTTTAGGCTTGTTTAAAAGTTTTGAAAAACATTTTTGAATATGCAAAAGAGTATTTTAATGGAGTAGCTTAGAGAGCCAAGTTTTGAAGTTTGTGCCGGTCTTGATCACATTAAGACCGACTCAATAAACTCTAAGTCTTCGTTCTTGGTTCTTGGTTCTTGGTGATCAATTCGTCATCCCATGTTCCTTCGCCTTTGATCTTCTCAGTTTCGTGTTGTTGTCACGGCGGTTTGGCATTATCAAAACCTATCATAAAACGAACATGGTTTAGTACGACATAGGCGTAAACCCGTGTTCCAACAATTTCCCCCTTTTTGATAATGGCAAACAAGACGGGGATATGCATGCTAAGGGATATTTGATTTTAAAAATATTGAACGAGTTCCTCCTTAATTTGTGCTTAAAATAAGTAGGCGTTTTAAAATCAAATTCGTTTTAAAATCAAACGATCCCGTTTAGAGATGTTCCCCCTTAGTATATGCATAGCCCTTTTCTTCCCCCTTTTGACATTAACAAAAAGATAAAAGATAAATTTTATTGATTGAAATGGGAAATATCGGAGTACAACGAAAGTAATAAAAAAACAAGACTATTGAAAGAAGAATAGATAGAAATTCTAGGTGCGGCCTAGTCTTCGTCTTCGGTTTCCTCATCGTCGTCGTCGACGTCCATCTCATCACCGTCAACGGCGTCATCGAACTCATCCTCCTCCGGGGAGCTTGACGGGGCGTAGGAGCCATCCTCTTTGTCCTTGTCACCGTACACTTGCCCAAGGAATGTGCCTTGGTACGGTGGGGGGACGTAGTTGACGCGTTGGAAGTACGCATTCATGGCGTGCCCTTGGCGTTGAACAGCCTCGTCGAGCTGCTCAAGGTACCCGTCCATCCCGTCGACTTTGAAGTGTAGCCGGTTGAGGGAGTCGGCGATGGAGGCTAGGTTGGCCCGGGCCTGGGGTTCGGCTGGGCATGTGGTAGTGCGGTGTGGCACGGCAGTGGCAGGTCCGGCGTTGTCCGACCGCTTCTTGAAGGTTTAGGTGCTCATTGTCCAAATCTTCGTGGCCTTCGTGAGCGGGCCAACGGTGGTGGTGACCTTGAACTGTTCAAGGATGTCCATCACCAAGAACGGGTACGGGAGAAGGTGATCGTGGTCGGTGGACGCGGCGATCGTCATGTAGATCATGACAAACTTCACCCAATTGATTGGCGCCGAGTGCATGATCGCATGGAGGAGCTTGAGGTCCTCACCGGACATGATCGTGTGCCCATGCTTCTGGGGCTTGATGATCCGGGACACGATGTAGAGAAGGAGGCGGCTCTCGGGGGTCGCGGAGTGGATGGTGGGGCGGCCTGTGGCGTGGCAGATGAGCTCGGTGATGCCAAGCTCGTTGAGGACAAGGCCTTCATTGTTGAGAACCTAATCCTCTCCGCCATAGTTGGAGATGTCGTCGCCTTGGTAGGGGAGGCCGGCGATGCGCCCAAATTGCTCAATGGTGAGCTCAATCGGCGTGCTCTTGACCAGAGAGTAGAGCATGTCGTCCTCACGCCGGAGGTTGGAGTAGAAGACCCGAATCAGCGCCGGGTTGATCTCCTTCCGAGCCTGGGAGACGAACGGCCAAAGGCCTATTTGGTGAAGCTGTGCGTCGAGGTCGTCGTAGCCTTGCAACTCTGGTAGGCGCTCCAGGACGATCCGTGGGGGAGCCATAACCCATTTAGAGAAGAAGGTGAGAAACGGGTGCGCTCCTCCTCGGAATCAAACCAGAGATACGACCTGTCGCCGTAGTAGAGGCGCTCCTCGGAGTTTGTTGCCGGTGCCCGGGATTTTGACTTTGATTTCCCAGAGGTGGCAGCCCTGCTCTTGTCTTTGCCCATGGTGATAAAGAGATCTCAAAAAAAAGATTGTGGAGAAGATGAAATATGCAAAGATATTGAAGAGAATTGTGTTTGTGTGTGTAAAGTGAAGAGAGGGGGTCCCAATATATAGAAAAGGAGGTTCCCAACGTCCAGAATTTCAAAAATATGGCTATTGGAGCAATTAATGCAAGTGCCAACGGTTTTTTTTGAAAAATACAACGTGAACAGCGATGTTCTGAAGATGACATCGCTATTGGGACAGCGCTGTTCTGCGTTGAGTTTTAAAACCAGGTGTCAAATGGACATCGATGTTGGGTTCCCTACAGCGACGTTCCAAATCATTCTGGAATTTTGTGAGGGTTTGAACCCATTAAAACAGCGATGTTGGGTATCTCTACGTCGCTGTTTTACGATAGGAAAAAAAAATTTGTACAAATGCACAACGATGTTGCAATGGTGGACATCGCTGTTGAAAAACTTTCTGGTTTTGCTTGAAAACATGGTGTTTAGGGAGACAGCAATGTTTAGATATGTTACATCGATGTTCATAAAGTTTTTGGGAAGCAAAGAATAGGAAGACTCCCTGTGACAGCGCTGTTGGGGTGTTGTACAGCGCTGTTGGCTCAATTTGGTTGACGGTGTTTCCTTCAACAGCGCTGTTTGTCTCCTGGACAGCGCTGTTTGCATGGTTCCCCCTGATTTTAGTGCTTGTTGATTACCTACGAAGCAACACTTTGGTACCCAAAATATTCTTATGGGTCCTTGGAGGTTAATTGGTTTTTATTATCCACACACACACCCAAAGTTTATTTCCACATGCACACACACACACACTCAATTTGATGATTATTTAGGGTTTACCTTGGCCAACCCGTCGTCCCGTGGTTGGCGGGTTCCAATCTACCTGAACGGAGTGCCGATATCTTGGTGTGATTTGTGTCGATTCCGGTAACGGAATGTGGACTTTCCTCTTTTCGTCAAAGTAGAAGAAATAGTAGGGTTTTTTTGTGCAATATACAAATGTCCTTTTCTAAAGGATTTCTTTTTGTTAGCACCAAGAGTGTTGTGTGTTTCATTATAGGTGGAGTGCCTATGTCTGGTAAAGCATACGAAAGCTATATGTCCTACCCTATTGCAATAATGGCATACTACGTTTGGGTTGAACATATGCCTAGGTTGATAATAGCTAGGGGGCCTAACCATGTTTGTCCTATTTTGAGAAAAGGATGATTTATGCATGTTTTCAAAAGGATCATTTCTAAGTGTTCTTCTATTTTGAGAAAAATTATTTTTATGCACAAAATCATTCTGATAATTTTTCATAGATTGTCTACCATGAACATTTTCATTCCTAGGTTTTTGTCTAGGTTGTCTAGTGTCATTAGGTTGACTAGGTTTTCTATTATCCGGATTTTTAAGTTTTTACGTTGAGCCTTAGGAGATTGTCTGGATGGTTGCTCAACGTTTTCTTTAACCTTAATCTCATTAAAGCCTAATCCTTCCTTAGTGAATTGCATAGAGTCAAGAATAATATTTAGATTTTTATGCGGTGTATTAAACCTCTTAACCGTGTTTTCAAGTTTTGTAACTTGTTCTTTTAAGGTTTTCCAAGAGTCACATTCGTTGGAGAGATTCTCCGGTTTATCGGTGCTTCTTTTGCCATAAAATTTATTTTCTTGTTTCAATTTTTCATTTTCTTTTTCCAATTTTTCAAAACCGTTTTTGAGAATAGAAAAGCGTTTCTTCAGGAATTTATTCAATTTTGAAGCTCCGACAAACTCTTGATAGAGTTCTTGTAGTGCATCTTGCATTTCCTCAAGAGAATATGGTTTAGAGGGAGTGGTACATACATCTTCGTTGTTGGATGTTGTTGGTGAGTCTTCCTCGTGTGCCATAAGACAAAGATTGGCAGCTTCATCCTCGTTTTGGTCGGTTGACTCGTCGTCGGAGTCGCCGCCCCAGGAGATGTATGCTTTTTGCCTTTTGAAGTGACGAGCATTCCTTCCGCTTCTCAGGCATTTACTTTTGATGTGCCCGGCTTCACCACATCCATAGCACACAGGGCCATCCTCAGCCTTCTCTTTCGTTAGAAGTTTGCAAACCCTCTTCATGATGAGCTTGACTTCATCTTCGTTGCTTGAGTCATTCATTGTCGGTTCTTTGGAGGCTTTTAATGCTATGTCTTTTCTCTGGTCATTCAAAGACGGATTAAGTATAGTAGATTCATATGTTTTTAAGTTACCTCTTAAACCGTCGATGGTGACATTTGATGTGCCGATTAACTCATAGATGGTATCGGCCTTAGATCGCCATTCGGATGTCAAGCTCCGTAAGATCTTTCGTACAAGATCCCTATCGGTGTAAGTCTTTTTAGACGCATGAAGATCGTTAACAATTTTGGAAAATTAGTCGAACATGTCGTCGATCTTCTCGTGCTCCTTCATTCTGAACATCTCATACTCTTGAGTGAGGAAGTCGATCTTGGCTTCAAGTACTTGGTCCGTTCCTTCGTACGTCACCTCAAGTTTATCCCACATCTCCTTGGCGGTTGAGCAGCAGGAGATTTTGCAGTAATCATCAGGATTTACGGCACAATAAAGCATGATTATTGCCTTGGCATAATTCATCTTCGGTCTTGGGGATCAACTTGTCTCTGACTTTCTTCATCGGCACCTCTTCCCCGTTTTTGATAACCAACCATAATTGGAAGTTTGTGGAACGAATATAGATTTTCATTTGTTCTTTCCAATATGTATAATTGGTTCCATCAAAAAGAGGTGGCCGTGTGGTTGATTGCCCTTCACCTATTCCTGCATATAAATTTCTAGAAGGAGAACCCATGATCGCTTTACTCTCAAACGGTTAAGTTTGGACGCGAGTTAGGCTCCGATACCAATTGTTAGAATAAGTGACCAACGCTAGAGGGGGGGTGAATAGCGTTTGATCGTAGAAATCGCAGGAATAAAAAATTAAGAACGTAAAAAGTAAAGAGCATAGAAAAAGTAAAGGGAGCACACCAAGATTTATACTGGTTCACCACAACGTGTGGCTAATCCAGTGTCTCGAGAGACTCTCTCGAGCTACACTACTTCCGTTAAGCTTACGGGTGCTTAACAAACCGTTACAACTTGAGAACTCGAGTCCCACGAGCCTCAACAACACTTGCTCGGAGATACCACACTCCAAGACTTCAACCCGAAGGAAAAACACCTTTCCTTCGTACAAACAATGGAAACAAACTTTCCTAAACGTCTATAAACACTAAGAACACTCAAGAACAAGGCTCTCTCAAAAGAGTGAATATGAGTAAAGTAATACGCTCAAGATCACAACACGAACTTCACAAAAATGGCTCTTGAAAAGCTATGAATAAAGTATGAATGATATGCAATGAAAGAATAGAAGTTGTGAAGTAATGTGATATGTAAAACAGACCCAAAAACCCCATTTTATAGTGGAAAAATAGGCTCCAACGGATCAAAACATTTAAGGGGTGATTGGCACAATTTGTGGGATTTGATTAAAATTAGATCTGCTGAAAATCCCCTAGACAGCGCTGTCCATGGTTTGGACATCGTTGTTCTAGGCTTGGTTTTTGAAAAATGGGAAGCAACGGTCAAGCCAACTGCGATGTCCAAAACCCCTACATCGCTGTTTTGGCTGTTGACTTCTAAACAAGGAAAGTTTTAGTCATAAATTCCTTCGAACGGTCAGGTACCTACATCGATGTTCATTACTTGAACATCGCTGTTTAGGCCTGACTTTGAAGGTTGAGGAATTGGCCTGACATCGCTGTTGTTGGGTTAACAGCGCTGTCCAAAAACTTTCTGCCAACGCATTTATTTTTGGCTTAGGTTGGACAGCGATGTAGGGAGGTCTACATCGTTGTTCCAAATGTTTCTGGAAACCCAACCTTGGCTTCAACAGCGGTATCTAAACACCAACATCGCTGTTGGAAGACTTAACGCCAAACCATGGTGTTCAGCTATCCATGCCAGACAGCGCTGTTGGGTACGCCATCGCTGTTGGGCTGGTTTAGCCAGACCCATGGTTGCTTTAGTCATGCCGGAAGTTCTCCAAAATAGAAACCAAGTATTGAAAACATTTGTTTAATTCATTTCACTAAGAAATCAAGTAAAACATTTTAAAACCACGTCATTTAGATAAAAACCACGGCTAGCCAAGTTTGCGCCGTTTCGCATGGTTTTCACTAAACGACCAAAAACGAAAGGTGGTTTTTGAAGCGTTTTTGTTGGAGAACTGTTTAAATATGCCCAGAAGTAAAAACAAATCATAAAACATTGAAAACCACTTGGTTGGTTCGGACGCCAAAAACCAACACCGATAACCGAATGCCGAATGCCGGTTTCTAAAAGCCGAACGCCGGGGGGCTTGGTTTTTTGTTTGGGCGAACAACAAGTGTTTTAGGCTTGTTTAAAACTTTTGAAAAACATTTTTGAATATGCAAAAGAGTATTTTAATGGAGTAGCCTAGAGAGCCAAGTTTTGAAGTTTGTGCGAGTCTTGATCACATTAAGACCGACTCAATAAATTCTAAGTCTTCGTTCTTGGTTCTTGGTTATCAATTCGTCATGCCATGTTCCTTTGCCTTTGATCTTCTCAGTTTCGTGTTGTTGTCACGGCGGTTTGGCATTATCAAAACCTATCATAAAACGAACACGGTTAAGTTTCTTACGTTGAGCCTTAGGTGGTTGTCTAGGTGGTTGCTCAACGCTTTCTTTATTCTTAGCTCCATTAAAACCTATTCCTTCTTTTGAAAAATGCATGGTGTCAAGGAGTAAATTAAGATCTTTGTGCGGAGTATTAAATTTCTTAACCGTACTCTCAAGTTTTGTGACTTGTTCCTTTAAAGCTTTACAAGATTCACATTCGTTTGAGGAACTTTCCGGTTTGTCGGCGCTTCTTTTGCCATAAAATTTATTTTCTTGTTTTAATTTCTCATTATCTTTTTCTAGATTTTCAAAATAATTTTCAAGAGTGGATAGGCGTTTCTTTAACGATTTGTTGATTTTAGAAGCGCTAACAAATTCATCATAAAGTTCATGAAGTGCTTCTTGCATTTCTTCAAAAGTTTAAGAGTCGGAAGAAATGGTACATACCTCTTGTACATCGTCGGTTTGGTCTTCGTGTGCCATGAGACAAAGGTTGGCGGCTTCATCCTCTTCTTGGTCGGTTGACTCGTCGTCGGAGTCGCCACCCCACGAGATATATGCTTTTTGCTTTTTGAAGTGACGAGCATTCCTTCCGCTTCCCGGGCATTTGTTCTTGATGTGCCCGGTTTCACCACATCCATAGCACACCGGACCATCCTCAACCTTCTCTTTCTTCCTTAGAAGTTTACAAAACTTCTTCATGACCAGCTTGACTTCATCATCGTCACTTGAATCGTTCATCGTTGATTCTTTGACAGCTTTTAATGCTATGCCTTTCCTTTGGTCATTCAAAGACGGGTTAAGTATAGTAGATTCATAAGTTTTTAAATTACCTCTTAAACCGTCGATGGTGACATTTGACGTGCCGATTAACTCATAGATGGCATCGGCCTTGGATCGCCATTCGGATGTCAAGCTCCGTAGGATCTTTCATACAAGATCTCTGTCGGTGTACGTCTTCTTCAATGCATGGAGATCGTTGACTATCTTGGAAAATCGGTCGAACATGTCGTCAATCTTCTCGTGCTCCTTCATCCTAAACATATCATACTCTTGGGTGAGAAAGTCGATCTTGGCTTCACGTACTTGGTCCGTTCCTTCGTATGTCACCTCAAGTTTATCCCACATCTCCTTGACGATTGAGCAGCAGGAGATTTTGCGGTAGTCATCAGGGTTTACGGCAAAATAAAGTATGTTTATTGCCTTTGCATAATTCTCGACCTTTTTGATGTCCTCGGCATCAAATTCATCTTCGGTCTTGGGGATCAACTTGTCTCCGACTTTCTTCATCGGCACCTCTTCCCCGTTTTTGATAACCAACCATAATTGGAAGTTTGTGGAACGAATATAGATTCTCATTCGTTCTTTACAATATGTATAATTGGTTCCATCAAAAATAGGTGGTCGTGTGGTTGATTGCCCTTCACCTATTCCTGCATACAGATTTCTAGAAGAACCCATGATCGCTTTACTCTCAAACGGTTAAGTTTGGATGCGAGTTAGGCTCCGATACCAATTGTTAGAATAAGTGACCAATGCTAGAGGGGGGGTGAATAACGTTTGATCGTAGAAATCGCAGGAATAAAAAATTAAGAACGTGAAAAGAAAAGAGCTTAGAAAAAGTAAAGGGAGCACACCAAGATTTATACTGGTTCACCACAACGTGTGGCTAATCCAGTCTCCCGAGAGACTCTCTCGAGCTACACTACTTCCGTTAAGCTTACGGGTGCTTAACAAACCGTTACAACTTGAGAACTCGAGTCCCACGAGCCTCAACAAAACTTGCTCGGAGATACCACACTCCAAGACTTCAACCCGAACGAAAAACACCTTTCCTTTGTACAACCAAGGGAACAAACTTCCCTTAACGTCTATAAACACTAAAACAGTCAAGAACAGGACTCTCTTTAAGAGTAGATGTTGAGTAAAGTAATACGCTCAAGATCACAACAGGAACTTCACAAAAATGGCGCTCGAAAAGCTATGAATAATGTATGAATGATATCCAATGGAAGAGTAGGAGTTGTGAAGTAATGTGATAAGAAAAGCAGACCCAAACACCCCTTTTTATAGTGCCAAAATAGGCTCCAACGGACCAATACATTAAAGGGGTGATTGGCTTGATTTGTGGGATTTGATTAAAATGGATATGCAGAAAATCCTCTAGACAGCACTGTCCTAGGCTTGGACATCGCTGTTCTAGGTTTGGTTTTTGAAAAATAGGAAGCAACGGTCATGCCAACAGCGATGTCCAATACCCCTACATTGCTGTTTTAGATGTTGACTTCCGAACAAGGAAAGTTTTAGTCATAAATTCCTCCCAACGGTCAGGTGCCTACATCGATGTTCATTACTTGAACATCACTGTTCAGGCCTGACTTTGAAGGGGAAGGAGTTGGCCTGACAGCGTTGTTGCTGGGTCAACATCGCTGTCCAAAATCTTTCTGCCAAAGGCATTTCTTTTTGGCTTAGGTTGGACAGCGATGTAGGGTAGTCTACATCGTTATTCCAGATGTTTCTAGAAACCCAAGCTTGGCTCAACAGCGATGTCCAAACACCAACATCGCTGTTGCAAGACTTAACGCCAAACTATGGCTTTCAGCTACCCATGCCAGACAGCGCTGTTGGTTACTCCAACATCGCTGTTGGGCTGGTTTACCCAGACCCATGGTTGGTTTAGTCATGCCGTTAGCCGATGTCAAAAATGTAAGTTCTCCAAAATAAAAACCACGTCATTTAGATAAAAACCACGGCTAGCCAAGTTTACGCCGTTTCGCATGGTTTTCACTAAACGACCAAAAATGAAAGGTGGTTTTTGAAGCGTTTTTGTTGGAGAACTATTTAAATATGCCCAGAAGTAAAATCCAATCATAAAATGTTGAAAACCACATGGTTGGTTCGGAAGCCAAAAACCAATGCCGAACGCCGGTTTCTGAAAACCGAACGTCGGATGGCTTGGTTTTTGGTTTGGGCGAACAACAAGTGTTTTAGGCTTGTTTAAAACTTATGAAGAAAAACATCTTTGAGTATGCAAGAAGTATTTTAATGAAGCGAGCCTAGAGAGCCAAGTTTTGAAGTTTGTGCCGGTCTTGATCACATTAAGAGCGACTCAATAAATTCTAAGTCTTCGTTCTTGGTTCTTGGTTCTCGGTTCTTAAGTCATCATGCCATGTTCCTTCGCCTTTGATTTGCTCAGTTTCGTGTTGTTGTCACGGCGGTTTGGCATTATCAAAACCTGTCATAAAACGAACACGGTTTAGTACGACATAGGCGTAAACCCGTGTTCCAACACAATCAACTCCCATCCATTACACATCATTTTTGGGTATAAATAGGGGTCTTTTGGATCTACTTTTCACAACCATTCCTCACACATTTCATAGCTTTACATTGCATCATTCCATAACTTTTTACATAGCTTTTTAGAGCCATTTCTTGAGGAATTGAGTGTGTTCTTGATACAATAAAAACCTAAGTATTTAGACAACGTCTTCAAAATGCCAATGTCGCCGTCTTTAAAAACGTCAATGCCTTTCTCTTGCTTTTTGTGCCTTCAAAGAGCTTTTTCTATGACTTTGAATATATTCATTTTGCCCCAAGTTCTTGACGGCTTGTCAATATCAAAACCTAAACGGAAACAAGCATTCCCATTAACCAAACATCAATGTGAAAATGCTTTCTAACAATTTCCCCCTTTTTGATAATGACAAACCAAGGTGGGAATATGCAGGCCAAGTTGGGTTTTCAAAGAGAGAGTAATGGTAATTCCCCAACCGTCTTTGAAAACAAGATTCCCCCTCACTTGTTGCATATACCCAAACACTTCCCCCTTTTGGCATTAGCAAAAAACACTAAATAAAGTTTAAAAAAAAGTACTCCCTGAGCATTGATGTTTAATACAAAAATAAGGGGGAAAAGTACTCCATTAGCAAAAAGCACTAAATAAAGTCTAAAATTCATGCTTTGGAAGAGGAAAATAAATTTTTGGAAAATGATAATTTTGACCTTAAAAATAAGATTAAAGCAATGAATGAAGCTTCTTCCTTTGGCCAAAGTTCTACTTGTTCCTCTTATGAGTCTTTAAAAATAGAGAATGTAGAACTTAAGAGCACCATAGAAAAACTTAAGGTAGAAGAGCCTAAGAAACTTGGTGAAGAATTTAAGAATGATAAATCACCTAGAAGAACAAATAATCCTAGGAATAACAAAATTAATTTTAGAAAGAATAAAAATAATAAGTTGAGACAACCTAAAAATGACTCTAAGATTTTTATAAATAATAGGAATAATTTGAGACAACCTAGAAATGAGTCTAGGAACTTGATTTACAATTCTAGAAATAATGACTTTAGATCACCTAGAAATTTTTTGGCTCAACCTAGGAATATGCATAATCCAAATGTAGTTTGCCATTATTGCTCTAAGATAGGATACATAGCACCCGTTTGTTTTACCAAACACAGGGATTTGTTTTATAGCTATGATTATTATTTGCCTAACCCTCAAGGACCCAAACGTTTTTGGATACCTAAAAATTATTTTTAGATGCATATGTAGGTGTGTTTGAAGCCTACATTTTTGTAGTGGATGCTCCAAGCATGAAACCTAATGTTTTGCATCTAGGGGAGTTTGGGTGGAATTGTTTTTGCTATACACATGGTATCAGTTTCAGGGAGAACATACAACAATGATGTTTTGTATTAAACATCAATGCTCAGGGAGTACTTTTTTTTTAAACTTTATTTAGTGCTTTTTGCTAATGCCAAAAGGGGGAAGTGTTTGGATATATGCAACAAGTGAGGGGGAATCTTGTTTTCAAAGACGTTGGGGGAATTACCATTACTCTCTCTTTGAAAACCCAACTTGGCCTGCATATCCCCACTTTGGTTTGTCGTTATCAAAAAGGGGGAAATTGTTAGAAAGCATTTTCACATTGATGTTTGGTTAATGGGAATGCTTGTTTCTGTTTAGGTTTTGATATTGACAAACCGTCGAGAACTTGGGGAAAAATGAATATATTCAAAGTCATAGCAAAAGCTCTTTGAAGGAACAAAAAGCGCACAGAAAGGTATTGAAGTTTCTAAAGACGGCGACATTGGCGTTTTGAACACGTTGTCTAAATACTTAGGTTTTATTGTAACAAGCTCATTCAATTTCTCTAATTCATGGCTCAAAAGAACATATGTTTTTCATGCATCAAATAAGTGTTTTCATAAATGGTTTTAAGTTTCTAAAACCCCTGGTTCTTGCCCAACCAAAACCATAACCATCGATTATTGGCGTTCGGCGATGGCGCTCGGTTTTCGTCATGGGTTATTGGCATTGATTTTAGCCAAATGGTTTTTGGGTTTTTATCTTTGGTTTTTGCTTCTGGAAACATTTAAAGGTTTTCCAAATCATTATTTTTCAAAAACCATAACCTTTGTTTTTTCGGCGTTGGTTATCGACATTCGGCACTGGTTATCGGCGTTGGTTTTTGGCACCCAAATCAATCAAGTTTTTTTTAATATTTTATGATTGGTTTTTATTTCTGGGCATATCCAAATAGTTCTCCAACAAAAATATGTTAAAAACCACCTCTCGTTTTTGGTCTTTTGGTGAAAACCATGTGAAACGACATAAACATGGCTAGCCGTGGTTTTTACCTTAATGAAGTGGTTTTTAAGTTTTTATACTTGGTTTCAACATAAAATACATTATATAAGAGTTTCCAACACTTTGTTTTCATTTTGAGAACTTTGGTTTTTGAGATCGGTTTTCGGCGTTGGCTGCCAAACCATGGTTCTGGCGACCAGGCCCAACATAGATGTTGGATTTTGAACATAGATGTCTGAACAACGATGTTTGGATTTAGACATCGATGTCTAAACCGCGATGTTGGGATTTGAACATCTATGTTTTGGCCAGGTTGGCTCACGTCAGTCTAGGGCAGTAGGCTTTTGAACAGCGATGTTCATTGTTGAACAGCGATGTTTTCAAATGACCATTGGGCTATTTAAGACAAAATCTTTCCATTTTTGAAAGTCAATCACCCCAACATCGATGTAGACTTCTAGACATCGATGTTTTGATGACCGTTAGCCATTTTTGAAGGAAAGTCAAAGCCAAAACAGCGATGTTCACTATATGAACATCGATGTTAGGCTAAAATTCTGTAGACCAACTTTGATTTGATTTCCACAAATCATGCCATTAAACCCCAATCAACTCTCATCCGTTACACATCATTTTTGGGTATAAATAGGGGTCTTTTGGGTCTACTTTTCACAACCATTCCTCACACATTTCATAGCTTTACATTGCATCATTCCATAAACTTTTTACATAGCTTTTTAGAGCCATTTCTTGAGGAATTGAGTGTGTTCTTGATCTAAATTAGTTAACTCATATTCTACTCTTTAAGAGAGTTTTTGTTCTTGAGTGGTTAAGTGTTGTGAACACTTTAAGGGAGGTTTGTTCCCTTGGTTGTACGAAGGAAGGGCATATTCCTTCGGGTTGAAGTCGTGGAGTGCGGTATCTCCGAGCAAGTGAATTGAGGCTCGTGGGACTCGAGTTCTCAGGTTTTAACGGTTTGTTAAGCACCCGTAAGCTTAACGGAAGTAGTATAGCTCGAGAGAGTCTCTCGAGAGGCTGGACTAGCCACACGTTGTGGTGAACCAGGGTAAAATCAATGTGTTCTTTCCTTACGCTTTTTTATTCCGCTCTTTACTTTATCCCTACGATTTTTATTTCGCAAAAATTTATAAACATTCTCGTGCCTCACTATTCACCCCCCCTCTAGTGAAGGGCACTTATTCTAACATGAAGTCTGAGGCTCCTTTCTCATTGGAACTGCCTCCGGTGTTGTTTGAATCGCCCATGGGATGTGCATCGACCTCTTGTTCTTCATCACTTTCCTCGGGGGTGTCCATCATCTTCAACTTCATCTTGGTAAGTTGAGCCACTTGTTTGGCTAAGTACTCAACTTGAGCCTTTAGGGCAGCATTGGAAGCTTGAGGTTCTTCATCGGTGAGGGTTTGGGATTGGTTTGACATGGTGATGATAGATGAGGGTAGGAGGAGTGGTGGTTTTGGCCGAAAGAAAGGAGAGGAAGGGAAGTGTGTTATAGGTCCTTAGAGATGTTCAACAACAAGCTCAGATACCAAATGATGTATATAGGCTTCGGGTGTTTTGATAATAGGCTTGAAGTTTGAGGAACGAAGTGGTTTTTAATTTGCAGGAGGAATTATAGTCGATTATCCAGAAGGGATAATCGATTATTGGAGGGTTCGGTTTCTTGAGAGATTTTGGCAGAAATTTTCAGAAAGGGGTATTAGTCGATTTACAAGGTGGTGTAAATCGATTATGGATGAGTGCAGATGTTTTTCGTGAGATGATAATCGATTTAGCCAAGGTGATAATCGATTATAGGGCAGTTTCAGGGAATGAAAAGGAGGTGTTTTGGTGAAGGGAGATAGACCAAGTTGGTTTTAAGAGATATAACTCACTCTTATCCTCACTTGGGGTTTGAATCTAGAATTCAATCAAGATATTACACACTCAATCAAATGTCTAGAACCTAATACTCACACTGAAGGGAACCAACCTTAAGATATAGAAATTAGGATTTAAAATAAAATACAGCAAGTGTATTACTATCACAAAATAAAGGATACAATGCTGCAATACCAAGGCCTAGGGCCGTATATAAAAGTACTACTCATACCAACAAGGTGAGGACAAAGTGTGCGGGAAAGACTTGTGTTTGTTTGTGGGGCCAGTCTACAATCCTATGAGCAGACACTTACAGCCAGGGTGGGGGCCGGGGTGTTACAAATGGTATCAGAGCAACCCTGCAACCGTGACGGGCCATCGAGCTTAGTTCACATAGCGGGAAAGATCTAGGGGTTTAAAAAAAGGATGCAACGAGGACGTTGCATTCCTAAGTGGGGGTGAATGTAATACCCCATATTCAGTTAGGAAAGAAAAAGGCTCAAAAGGATTGATAGTACTACTCATACCAACAAGGTGCATCTTATTTTCAAGAGCTCATCACCTAAAAACTCCAAAGTTAAGCGAGTTTGACATGGAGCAATTTTAGGATGGGTGACCCCCTGGGAATTCTTTGGGCGCGCACGACTGAGGACAAAGTGTGCGGGAAAGACTTGTGTTGATTTGTGGGGCCAGTCTACAATCCTATGAGTGGACAATTACGGCCAGGGTGGGGGCCGGGGTGTTACAGGTTTTTAGTTATTGTACCAGCCATAAAAGAGGGGTATGGTGTGGGGTTATTTGGCTGGACATGGAAAGTTATTATATGGGTGTTTTAGGGGGGTGCATTCAGCCATTTTGAGGGGAACAAAGGGGAAAGGGTGTGGGGTGGTTGTTTTGCTTCAAATCGTGGGTTTTAAGTGAGGGTTGTGGTGTCATCTCTAGCTCAATTATCCCTGGTTTTTAGTGATTGTTTATTTGGGCTAGTTAGGAAACACAAAGGGGACCACAACTGGTACATGTTGGAGGAATTGATTGGGTTGTTTTGGCTTCTTATTTTCGGCCAGCTCAAGGTGGAAAGGAGAGGGATGGACTTTGGGTTTTAGTGTGTGGTTTGAAGGTGATGTGGGGAGCCTTTAGGGGTGTGGGTTCGGCCATCAGGGAGGAGGGGTGGTTCAAGAGGATCAAAGTTGGGTTGTATGGTTTTGTGATGATAAATTCATTCCAGAAAGGATCATAACATTTGGACATGATTCCATTGACTTGTTTTATAGTTTGAGGATCATTTGTAGTAACCGGGGATATATCAGGTATTAAGTTTCAATTTTATCAACTGGCCATTCCTATCATCCAAGAATACCACTAAAGAGGTGGGCCACCTCAACGAAGAAGATGCCCATAGACTTCAAAGGTTGTGTTTTCTTCATCAATAACATTTTCAAATTCACTTCTAGCATTTTCCTTAAATGCTTTATTTTTATAATTTTAGCTTAAATGTTTGATATTTTTAATTAAAAACTTAACTTCAATCATTCGATGTTCTGTGTTTTTGTTATTAGTTGTAAATTGGGATTTGTAGAAGATTTTGGTTGCATTGTAATCGGATGAGAAGAAAGGCCACTGTTATGTTAACTCATTATGTGAATGTAAGTGTTGGATGTGTTTGCTTCGATGTGCTTCGATGCTTTTGGAAGGATTGGAGAATCAACGGAGGTTATTTTCCACGACGATCAAGTATGTTTATTCGATGTCATTAGTTTTTCATTAAGATTTTGTGCATATTTTATACATCACATAGTAACCATGAAGAAATTGAGAATAGGTTATTACTTTCGTACATCAATTCATTTCATAAGTTTATACATAAATGGGTAGTAATATTGGTGCGTGGTTCGATGCAAACTTTATGTTAAATCAAAATAAATAAATGAGTAGTGTATTAATATTGAAACGTGTGCGTAGTAAAGTTGGTGTGTGACTCGATGCAAACTGTATGTTAGGTCAAAATAAATAAATGGGTAGTCTATTGATATGGAATCGCGTGTGTAGTTATGCTGGTGTGTAGCTCAATGCAAACTTTATGTCAAATCAAAATAAATAAATGGGTACTGTATTGCAATGGAACCACGTGCGTAGTAAAGTTCGTGCGTGAATCGATGCAAACTTTATGTCAAATCAAAATAAATAAACAGGTAGTGTATTAATATGGAACAGCGTGCATAGTAATGTTAGTGCGTGACTCGATGCAAACTTTATGTCAAATCAAGATAAAAATGGGTAATGTATTGCTATAGACCCGTGTGCGTAGTAATGTTGCTGCGTGGCTCGATGCAAACTTTATGTCAAACAAAATAAATAAATGAGTAGTGTATTGCTATAAAACCGCGTGCGTAGTAAAGTTGGTTCATAACTCGATGCAAATTTTATGTCAAATCAAAAAAAATTAATGGGTAATGTATTGCTATGGAACCACGTGCGTAGTAAAGTTGGTTCGTGACTCGATGCAAACTTCATATCAAATCAAAATAAATAAATGAGTAGTTTATTGATATGGATCCGCGTGCGTAATAATGTTGGTGCGTGGCTCGATGCAAACTTTATGTGAAATCAAAATAAAATAAATGGATAGTGTATTGATATGCAACCACGTGCGTAGTAATGTTGGTGCGTGGCTCGATGTATACTTAATGTCAAATTAAGATAAATAAATGAGTAGTGTATTGTTATGGAAGCGCGTGCTTAGTAAAGTTGATGTGTGGCTCGATGCAAACTTTATATCAAATCAAAATAAATAAATAGGTAGTGTATTGCTATAGAACCGCGTGCGTAGTAAAGTTGGTTCGTGACTCGATGTAAACTTTATGTCAAATCAAAATAAATAAACAGGTAGTGTATTGATATGGAACCGCGTGCATAGTAATGTTGGTGCGTGACTCGATGCAAACTTTATGTCAAATCAAGATAAAAAATGGGTAGTGTATTGCTATAGAACCGTGAACGTAGTAATGTTGTTGCGTCGCTCTATGCAAACTTTATGTCAAATCAAAATAAATAAATGGGTAGTGTATTGCTATAGAACCCCGTGCGTAGTAAAGTTGATTTGTAAATCGATACAAATTTTATGTTAAATCAAAATAAATAAATGGGTAGTGTATTGCTATGAAACCGTGTGCATAGTAAAGTTGGTGCATGGCTCGATGCAGACTTTATGTCAAATCAAAATAAATAAATGGGTAGTATATTGCTATGGAAACGCGTGCGCAGTAAGTGGGTGCGTGACTTGATACAAACTTTATATCAATCAATATAAATAAATGGGTAGCGTATTGATATGGAATCGCCTGCGTAGTAATGTTGGTGCGTGGCTTGATGCAAACTTTATGTCAAATCAAAATAAATAAATGAGTAGTGTATTGCTATGGAACCGCGTGCGTAGTAAAGTTCGTGCGTGGCTCCACGCATTATTTATGTCAAATCATATTAAATAAATGGATTAACTAAATCAAGACATTGATTGTCCAATTATATATAATACTTATATTTCAAATATTTCATACCTCTCATTCCAATTCGGTTCAGTTTTAAAACTTGTCTCAAAACATTCAAAGAGTATCTGGAATGCGTTTGCTGTAATTGATAATAGTCGAACCACTTGGATGCTTATATTATGAGCCGTTCGAGTCTACTTAGTAAATTCGTAATAGGAAAAACCAAAGAAGTTTTTCAAAACCTTTAATCTCTTCAATTTTGTACTTTTATAACAATATATTTTACGTTTATTATGTTATCCTTGAAATATTTACACACGAATCAAGTACTTACTTTAATATACATCATTTTTTATGTTTATTTTGTTATCCTTGAAATATTTACATACGAATCAAGTACTTACTTTAATATACGTCACTATGAGTATTACATTTATCTAAACTAGTACTTTGACCCGTGCTATGTACGGATTCGAATGAAATTTTTGTCGATTTGAAAAATATTTTTTAATATAATATTTTATGGATTTAAGAAAATATATTTCTAACACGTTTTTTTAATATTATGGACATTGGCATCAAAGTTGAATAAATAATAGAGTAATTAACATCAGAGTAGAATAAATAATAGATCAATTAACTTTGGATTGAACCTCTAAAAACGAAAGGTGTAAACGGTCAAAAATTGCACAACGGAAAAACTTTGCATTACACCTATAATGTTTACATTCAACCTATAAAAATGATAATCTGCTAGTGTTAAATCCAAAGCTAGTGGTAAATACATACTCAATTACTCACTATGATGCATAAGAGTTTAATAAAGGAAATAAATTTTTTGGGTGGGGTGTGACATTCATAACATTGATTTAGACAATTAGTTTCTGGATTTATTTAATTTTTCTTTCTAAGTTATTAAAAAAGAAATGGGAGAAGAGGGGAAGAGCCAACCAAAGGTCATCAAAATGAAAAAAAGCAAGAGGGAAAAATCCAGTCTAAGCCCCTTGAAAAAAGAAAAGGAAAAAAACTCAAAACTAAAACGAAAACTTAAACTTTCTATGATGACAACACCAAATATTAAAATTTAAAATCTAGACTAAAGTCAAACATGCCAATCAATAGCCAAATAAACCAAAAACAGCCTTAAGAGTACAGCTTACAGATTGAAGATGCAGGAAAAAGTAGCTCCATGTACATCTTCGAAGTTCATCACCAACAAAAAAAATATAGATCAAGATTTGTGGACAGATTGTTGCATCTAAATTCAGCAATCCAACAACAAAAATACAACTTTTAAGAAGAATTGATGTAATTCCTAATTGCTGCTAATCTTGACAAAAAAAGAGCAATATAAAAGGTAATAACTTTAGTTAATTTAGTGCACATCAATTCTTTTTTTAATTATCAATGAGCAGCAATGAACTCACAAACCACAATAGTTCTTTCATCTACCAATGGAATTTGATCTTCACCATCATGATTTGCCAGAATTTAGCCAAACCTAAACTGTTAAAAGCAAACAGACAAACAAAATGAAGCTTCAAACAAAAGTTGCAAACAGCCAAACAATATCAAACTTTTCCAGCTAGACCTTGTTAGCAGAATACATGGCTCTCCTTTTATGGCACCTCTATACACATAGTAAAGCAAAAAATCTAGACTCCAAGAAGACACAAACAGTATTCCACAACTAATTCAGAATAGTAATAAATCCTTTTGCTTCAAAATAAATAAATATTGAGTTCCCAAAGGGCAATATAGTAGATGTTGTTCGAAAGAGATGACAAAAAGAATATTCAAATGAAAACGTAGGCCACCATTGATAACATAAAATTGTCACTCAGTTTCTTGACAAAAAGAATACAAATTGATGGTTATCGCATACCTTAAATTCGGAAAGTTGGCGCTTTCTCTATTTAAGTATTCTTTTCTAAGTCAGAGCCATATTCGCCTTGGCTTCAATTAAGTGCTTCAAGTTCTCACTGTCAAGCTTTCTATCTATGAAATTTGCGAGTCATGCTTCTCAAAGTGCCATACATATAACAATGATGTGCTCTTGCCAACACCAAGATCTCCACCCACTAAAACTAAAGACAGGACTTGTTTGTCCTCCTAAGAGGGCAAACGAATCAACATCCAGGATACAATATTTCACATTGCAAAAGGTCTTTCAAAGGTGGAAGAAGAGTATATACCACATCACTTTTATCCAACAACAGCGAACATGACGTATTTAAAATGGAGGAGGCCTCCTCGTCAAATAACACGAATGTCGTTGTATTGGGATCATCCTTAACAGAGATTTTGATTAGATATCTACAAAAAAATTATTAAGCATTCTGGCCGAAGTAACACAAAGGTGAATATATGAAAGCCAACAGAAGAAAAACTCAACTTTGGGGTGACATTTAGAACATCACATGCACAATGCAGGCAATAAAATTTTCCTTCTGTAAAATTCAAGGTGTAAAAATAAAATTTTTCCTACATGTTTGAAATGCTCTCCCATTCTCTTCACTTGTAATGAAATAACATTTTGCAATATCTAAAAAAATGACAAATAAAATCTAATTTAAATCTGTTCAAATACATGTTACATATAAAATTGGTCAGAATAAAAAAAATATGATTTGAATATTTCTTTCAATATTAACAATTTCCAATTATTAGTAAGATTGCATGATATGACTCCCCTGGCCAAGATTGGTTAAAAAACTATTTGATCAAAAATAAAATAGTTCGGAATATATGTCAAAATAATATGTATGTTTCGTTTTATTTTGTAAACAAACAACACAAAAGTGGCCAGTATCATATCATTTAAAAGGACTATAATTTGATATAAAAAAGAAGTGTATTTATTTTATGATGTTTTTTAAGGCTAGAGCCATAACTATAATGTTGGTAATATTGCAGATATTGATCTTTAAGAAAGATACTGAATAACATTGTGCTCAAGGATCGACAAACCAAATCAAGTAGCAATTTGAAATTAATCGATTTGCTTAAAAAATTGAAGTGAAATTAAAGGCTAAGAATCAATGTGTTTGTGAGCGATGTTTATATTACAGCGGGAAAAATAAATAAAATTAATCCGAACTTATAGAACGTTCAGATTTTACAACGTAAAAAATAAAACAAAGAAAAGTGAAGTCTTCGGAAGTGGAACGCGAACGGACGGAGCAGGAAGACGAACAGCTACGCCGGTAGGAACGTCGCCGGAACAGTTTTTGGAAGAAGGGTAAGGAAAGCGGAGTCACCGGAGCTTTCTTTAAGGTAATATTGCCCGCCTCCCGCACTGGCAAACGTGGGCAATCTCCTCCCAGGAGAAAATCTCTTCGTGCAAGGCCTAGGGCGGTAGAACCGTGCACCGACGAACGAGAACGACGGAAGTTATAGCCGGAGAAGATGATCGGAAATGGGAGAGGGTCGGAAAGTTTGTATAACGCAGAGAGAGAGAGAGAGAGAGAGCTTTTCGAGTAAGTCTTCTCCTGCAGCCAAGCCCTCTTTTTATAGGAGAGAATTTTGGCTCTTCGCTGGACCGTCGGAGATTTACGAGGCGTCGCTCTTCGCCTCCCTTGTGCATGCATGCTTCTTTGACGACACTTCGTTAATCACGACTAAGACTTACTCGAAAACCACGCCACGCCACGACCCGACGCGACGCAACACGCGCGCTTGTCGTGACGTGACGTGCCGAACCTGACGGACGGCGGCGGCGCGCGAGGAGTCCCCTTCTTGTTCCTTTCATAAGCTCAATTCAATGCCTAAGCTTAAATATGAGAATACGAAAGGTTTAGAAACCGGTGTGGGACAAAGGTATTTACTCTACCTTAGTATTCAACTTTGAGAATTAATTTCTCATTCACCCTAGCACGGTTTATGGTGTGTCATATGTTGAGACATCCGTCTTACTTACGAGATAAAACGTCCATAATTATTTCGGAAAATAATTTTGTGGACCCTACCGAATTTATGTCCGAAAAAGTCCAATTTACTTAAAATTTCCAACAATCCCCCACATGAATGAAAACTAATTCATGTAACTGGCAATAACTCTGAACTTGAAACTTGCAAGAGTAGGTAGATTTTATGCCTTTGAACCTACTCCTTGTAAAGTATACCTTCTCTACTGGCTGTTCAGTAGAACGTGATGTCTTTGAACTATACTGCCGTTTATGTAAACGACGATATACAATACACAAGTTTCAACCAACCATCATTCTGTTCCCGAAATCCTTCTGTTGAAGTGACTGCACTTCACTCTTACATAGGTGATTCTTCTGAGAGTATCCCGATTACTCCACTTGGACCTCTTTGTCCAAAATTCAAGAATCATTAAAGCGTCATGCTATCCTCATCATTTTCGGGAGTCACTAAATCTCAGTAGGAACAGAGGGGTGTTAAGCCGGTGATCCAGCTTGCCCCCACAGTGACCGTGCTTCGTTCCATAAGTAGGTTGTCCCATTGAACCCAGGTACCACCTAGGTTGGGTTTTCCTTCATGGGACGTTCCCAGCACAGGGTAGGGCTTTGAGACCAATTCCTACTACTAACTTCTCATGTTGCTCATTGGTTAACCCTTTGGTTAACGGATCCGCTAAATTAATCCTTTGACTTGACATAGTCAATCGAGATAATACCCGTATTGAGAAGTTGCCTAATGGTTTTGTGTCTACGGAGAATATGCCTAGACTTACCATTATACAATTTGTTCCGAGCTCGTCCTATTGCTGACTGACAGTCACAATAAATGCAAATAGGAGGAACTGGTTTTTCCCAGTTTGGAATATCCTCAAGTAAATTCCGAAGCCACTCGGCATGTTCTGCACACTTATCTAGTGCTATGAACTCAGATTCCACGGTCGATCTGGCAATTAACGTTTGTTTTGAGGATTTCCAAGAAACAGCTGCACCAGCTAACATAACGATAAATCCGCTTCTGGATTTTGAATCCTTATTATCCGCAAACCAATTGGCATCAGTGTACCCTTCCAGCACAGGTGGATACCTGCCATAGCATAGGCTATAATCTCGAGTATACCGAAGGTATCTCATTACTCGGACTATGGCCTTCCAGTGCTCAGCACTCGGATTGCTAGTATACCTACTTAGTTTGCTAATGGCGCAAGCTAAGTCTGGCCGTGTGCAGCTCATCAAAAACATCAGACTTCCGATAACTCTACCGTATTCTGTCTGGGAATCGCTACTCCCTCGGTGTTTACCAAGGTGAACATTTATGTCTATCGTCGTCTTAGCTATCTTTGTATCATCCTTGTTGAATTTCTCAAGGATCTTGTCAATATAGTGGGATTGGCTCAAGCTTAGACCATCCGGTCTTCTTAGTATTTTGATTCCAAGAATCACATCAGCCAGTCCCAAATCTTTCATATCGAATCGTGCGTTCAACATGTCCTTGGTGGACTTGACCATCCTATCGTTGCTTCCAACGATGAGTATGCCGTCTACATACAGACATAAAATGACATACCCTTCAGATGTGTCCTTAAAGTATACGCACTTATCCGACTCATTTATCTTAAAACCGTTGTTCATCATTACCTCGTCAAACTTATCGTGCCATTGTTTTGGCGCTTGTTTAAGACCGTATAATGATTTCACAAGTTTGAAGACCTTCTTTTCTTGGCCCGGAACCTTAAACCCTTCGGGTTGTTCCATATAGATTTCTTCATCTAATTCGCCATTTAGAAAAGCTGTCTTCACATCCATTTGGTAAACATCCAAGTTTCGTAAGGATGCAAATGCGGTGATCATTCTGATTAGACCTGGCAAAAAGTGACCCGACCTGTTTTTGACCCGAAACCCGACCTGAAAACACTGGGTTTTGAACAAAGGTTTTGATGACCGAACCCGAAGTTGACCGAACCCGAAATGACCCGCTAAAAATGGGTCAAACCCGACCGAACCTGAACTCGACCTGACCGACCCGCTAAACTAAGAATTTTTCAAAATTATACACTATTTTAACTTGTTTTTAGTGTATAAATTTATATTTTCAGACAAAATTTTAATGATATTGCATAATTATCTTACTATTTTCCAAAACTTAAACATTTTTAAATTCCTTATATTGATTTATATATCTAAAAACTACTTTAGAGTTTAAAATAATATAATTTTATAGATTTAGTACTTTTTTTATATTTTAAATTTATTTAATAGAAAATGTAAGTGTTAATGTGAATTTAAAAATTTAAAAAACCAAAGTCATAACCCGTTGGGTCGACCCGAACCCGATGACACTGGGTCATGAACATACAGTTCTCAACCCGAACCCGAATTAACCCGAACCCGAAATAACTCGAACTTGAAGTGACCGAACCCGAGCCCGACCTGACCGACCGATTTGCCAGCTCTAATTCTGATAGAATCTATCCTAGTCATAGGCGCGTAAGTATCAAAGTAGTCATAGCCCTCGCATTGGCTATACCCCTTGATCACAAGTCTAGCTTTGTATTTGTCAATGGAGCCGTCAGGCTTCATTTTCCTCCGAAAAACCCATTTGGAACCTAATGGCTTACACCCTGGTGGGAGATCAACCAATTCCCACGTGTGATTCTGAAGAATAGAATCAACTTCACTTTTTATTGCTTCTCGCCACTGAGGTCCCTCGGTTGAGGTTACGGCCTCGTGATAGGTTCGTGGTTCCTTTTCTACCAGACAGGTTAGAATATCGGGTTCATTTTCCATTAGAAATGACAAAGTTCCTTTGTCAAATTCTATCAGATATGTTATGAAGTCAGAACCGAACGTGTTTTCAGTTCGTATTCTTTTACTTCGTCTCAATTCAGTTTCATGTTCGACTTCATCATCGTCACTGGAATTCAACTGATTTGGATCATCGTTATCTATCATCTCAGTATGAGAACGTTTGGACGAACTAGCTTCGCCACTTAACTTACACGGAAAAATGTGCTCAAAAAACGTTGCATTCCGTGACTCTATGATCGTGTTCTTGTGAATTTCAGGGTTATCTGATTTGTACACCAAGAACCGGTACGACGTACTATTGTACCCGATGAAGATTCCATCAACTATTTTTGGACCGATCTTCATCTTCTTCGGTGGTGGTGCAAGTACTTTCGCGAGACACCTCCACACTTTGAGATACTTATAGGAAGGTTTCCTATTATGCCAAAGTTCATACGAAGTTTTGTCAAGTTTCTTACGAGGTATTTTATTTAATAAATAATTACTTGATAAAACAGCCTCCCCCCCACATGTTCTGGGGTAATCCGGAACTAAGTAGCATCGCATTCATCATGTCTTTTAGAGTGCGGTTTTTCCGCTCCGCTACTCCGTTAGACTGCGGTGTATACGGTGGGGTTACTTGATGCACTATTCCATGTTGTGCACAAAACTCATTAAGTGGAGCATCATACTCACCACCTCTATCACTTCTCAACGCTTTTATCTTGCGATTGAGTTGATTTTCCACTTCATTCTTATATCGAATAAAAGTGTCCAACGCTTCATCCTTACTTTTCAGTTAATAGATGTAGCAATATTTCGTGCTATCATCGACGAAGGTAATAAAGTACTTATTACCCCCTCTTGAAGGTGTTGTTCGAAAATCACACAAGTCGGTGTGAACCAACTCTAGAGGTTGAGTATTTCGTTCGATTGTTTGAAACGAACTTCGAGTTGACTTTGCCTCAACACAAGTTTCACACTTGTGAGTTAAGTCAATACTAAATTTAGGAATGTGTTCCATGTTAATTAATTTCCGAATAGATGCATAATTAACATGTCCTAGTCTACCATGCCATAAACTAGAAGACTCACACACATAAGCAACAGGATTTTTATTGATCTTTTCATGAACAATCATTACATTAAGCTTGACAAGCCCATCAGAAATGTAACCCTTCCCAATAAAAATCCCTTTTTTGGATAAGATTAGCTTATCTGATTGAAACACCATCCGAAAGCCGTGTTTGATCAACAATGACCCCGACACTAAATTCTTACGAATGTCTGGCACATAGAGCACGTCGTTAAGCGTTAGCTCCTTGCCGGAAGTCATTTTTAGCTTAATCTTTCCAACCCCTTGAACCTCTGATTGGGCCGAGTTGCCCATCCAGAATTTGTCACCGGAGGTCTCTTGAAATTCGTGAAACATGCTCCGGTTGGAGCAAATATGACGTGTGGCCCCTGTGTCCACAAACCATTCCCTCGGGTTTGCCCCGACGAGATTCACCTCGGTGACGACTGCACAGAGGTCCAGGTTGTCGAGCTCTGCGCACAAAGCTTCGGTGGTTTTCTTCTTGTTCTTCTGTGGCTTCTTTTTCCTATAATCGGAGGAACAATGCCCGGTAATGCCACAATTGTAACACTTTCCTGCAAACTTAGAAACCCCACTTTTAGGACCTATTTTCTTTTTGTCCTTCCCGCCATGTGAAGAGCCCGACGGATGTTCTACCACATTCGCCTTTGCCCCTCCACTTCTTCTAGCAAGCCCCTCCTCTCTAATTCTCAGTCGTGTGAGCAGCTACTCCAGGTTTAGCTCCGTTCTTTTGAGCTTGAGGTTGGCTTGGAAGTCTTCCCACGATCGGGGAAGTTTGTGGATGATGGCTGCCACTTGGAAGGCCTCGCTGACGTTTACTTTTTCTTCATTGCATTTGTTGAAGATTACCGTAAGCTCCTCAGCCTGGGCGACAACAGATTTGCTGTCGACCATCTTGTAGTCCAGCATCTTCCCGACGATGAACTTCTTCGTGCCGGCATCTTCAGCTTGATACTTTTGTTCAAGCTGTTCCAAAGCTCCTTGGCAAGCTTTGCACCGGCGTAGACGGGGTACAACGTATCTCCCAACCCCTCAAGAATAATGTTGATGGCGAGATAGTTGTTGTGGTACCATGCTTGGTTCACCATCGCCACGAGGGGGTCGTTGGCTTCGTTCAGCTGGGGAGGATCTTGCTGCAGGTACTCAGCAAATCCTAGGACGGTCAAGAAGAACGTCATCTTTTGTTGCCACATTTTGAAGTTCGTGCCATTGAACTTCGGTGGCCTTTGGACCGAACTAGCGGACACCGAAATTGCCCCAACTGCGTTGGGCGTGTGGAGGAAAGGCCCGTTGGTCACCCAATGAGGTCCAACGAATGGATTGACCGGTGCGGGGAAACCTGCGTTCGGTCCAATGTTGACCGTCGAGGCCGAAGCCACAGTCGGTCTAAGAAATGGGTTCGAATTACCAACGGGGTGGTCCCCCGTGGTTTCGAGCCCGGGAATGGGTCGAGGGGCCGACCCGAAGATCGAGCTCGGCATCGAGAAGGACGTCATGGTTGCGGCCCCCACACTTGACCCGAATGGCAGTGGTGAGGACGGCATAACCATGGCAACCAAAGAGGTTTCCACCGGGATTTCTGAACTCATCCCGTTGCCAGAGGAACCCACGATGCTGAATCCGAACTCCATCGACAATATTACCTTAAGATTGTTTATATTACAGCGAGAAAAATAAATAAAATTAATCGGAACTTATAGAACGTTCGGATTTTACAACGTAAAAAATAAAACAAGGAAAAGTGAAGTCTTCGGAAGCGGAACACGAACGAACAGAGCAGGAAGACGAACAGCTACGCCGGTAGGAACGTCGCCGGAACAGTTTTTGGAAGAAGGATAAGGAAAGCGGAGTCGCCGGAGCTTTCCTTAAGGTAATATTGCCCGCCTCCCGCACTGGCAAACGTGGGCAATCTCCTCCTAGGATAAAATCGCTTCGTGCAAGGCCTAGGGCGGTAGAACCGTGCACCGACGAACGAGAACGATGGAAGTTATAGCCGGAGAAGATGATCAGAAATGGGAGAGGGTCGGAAAGTTTGTATAACGCAGAGAGAGAGAGAGAGCTTTTCGAGTAAGTCTTCTCATGCAGCCAAGCCCTCCTTTTATAGGAGAGAATTTTGGCTGGCGCGACGCGCCACGCCCCGACCCGCCACGACCAACCCGACCCGACACGACACGCGCGCGCATTTCGTGACGTGACGTGACGTGTCGTGCCGGACGGCGGCGCGCGAGGAGTCCCCTTTTTGTTCCTTTCATAAGCTCAATTCAATGCCTAAGCTTAAATATGAGAATACGAAAGGTTTAGAAACCGGTGTGGGACAAAGGTATTTACTCTACCTTAGTATTCAACTTTGAGAATTAATTTCTCATTCACCCTAGCACCGTTTATGGCGTGTCATATGTTGAGACATCCGTCTTACTTACGAGATTAAACGTCCATAATTATTTCGGAAAATAATTTTGTGGACCCTACCGAATTTATGTCCGAAAAAGTCCAATTTACTTAAAATTTCCAACAAGCGATGCGTTTATCGAAGGCTAATTTGCCTCAAGTTTAGGAATTGAATCAAATTTGTATGAAACAAAGCAAGAAGAATATGAATTGAATAATATTTAGATATGAATTTAAGAAACTAACCAAATTTACTAGGATTCTTCCACCGAAGAATAATTCCAATCGGAATAATGAATTTCTAATTATGGAGAGTTTCCTTCGGTGATTGAGTCAATGAAGAAGTCATGTGACAAAGATTGATCTGCAAAATAGACATGGATCTTTCATCTCAATTTTTATTTGTTGACTTCTTTGGTGAATGAGAAACCGAAGATGCACTTTAACTTTGAAGTTCTGCGTGGACAGATACGTGTCAAAAAACAACTTTAAAAATTGCCAAATGGTAGCCTCTCATTGAATAAATCTGAAATTCATATATAAAGAATAGGCAAAGATGTACATAGATCATTCCTTTATTTGACTCTCAAAAGTTCCAACCAAACTTTTCCGGATTGTGGCATAGATAGTACTCCCCTTCATATTTTTGCAAGAAAAATATCAATAAAAAACAACAACAATTTAATGTTTTTTAAAGCATATTTGCTGTATATAGCCTTGCAGTTAACCAAGCAGTTGTTGTTTTGGAAAAGCAATGGATTCTTAAAGTAGTGGATAATTATATAATGTCCAGCTGTTGTGGATATTTAAAGCAATTAACCAAGCAGTAACAAAATATATAAAAGAAAAAGGTACAGTTGTTATTTTACAAAAGTGATAGGGTTGCTGATTTAACCAAGATGCAAATTTAGTTGCAGGTTAACCAAGCACTTGTGCTAAATATATAAAAGGAAAAGGTCCAGTTGCTGTTTTGGAAAAGTGATAGGTTAAAGCATTGGATATTTATGTATTCCTAGGATAACATTCTCTTATTAAGTAATATTCAAAGTTTGGAAAAAGTAAAATGACACTTTCATACTTATATACTTATTTAGTTTTATCACACGAACCATGATCCTCCAGCACTCACTCGTTGGATTAAGTTTTGATAAAAGATGAATAGTCATGTCAGAGAAAAAATGAGGTATGGATCAATAGGGAAAAATATTTGCGTAAGAAGGGGTGCGTTGGGTTGT
The DNA here is from genome assembly GCA_003260385.1 of Cuscuta australis. NCBI lineage: Eukaryota > Viridiplantae > Streptophyta > Magnoliopsida > Solanales > Convolvulaceae > Cuscuta > Cuscuta australis. Next base: position 48,270 of record NQVE01000201.1, read on the forward strand.
TCACAAAGAATATTTATTTATAGAGAGATTATTACTAATGATGGCGATGGTAATTTCTCTAAAAAAATTCCTATACATATTTGAATCGTGAAATGACATAGCCCTTTCCTTTGAAAAATGTAATTTGAAACCTAATGTTTTGGATTTGAAACGATTTCCAATTCTTCAAGGAATAAAAATTAAATTTGAAATTTGAAAAAAAAAACTAATTTTGAACGGATTGAAATACTGTGAATGGATTGAACTTTAAGGTTTTCAAGAAATTTTGTATTTTGGAAAGAAACAATATTTTGAATGGATTTTGTTCGATACTACACAAATTTAATAAAGATTAAATTTGGAATTTGAAAACAAACCTAATTTTGAAGCCGGTAATATCTTCTGAGCTATCGCGATATGAGATTCTGATCAATGGAGACTTTCCTTTGTGAATACTCTTCAGGGCATCATTCATCACGCTAATCCTCACCATCTTTTAGCAATGATGACTACGACTCCTGAGTCCAAATGAGAGGAAGAATTGGCGGCAGGTTTTGGCCTAATAAAACCCTAAGAATTCTTTCAAATGAATCAATATATGAATTTAATAAAAAAATTTGGATTACAATCGAGCCAAAAATCTGGGTATAGGAACGAGACTAATTGGGATCTCCAAAACAGAGATTAAAGAGCTAGCAGCGATGTAAAACTAATTCCTCTCGATTCTTGAATCATTGGTGCATATGATTTTTGGAAACATACCTAAGGAAAGGCAACAATGTCTTTGAAGGCCTTATGATTCAGCAACAAAGTTGTGATGTCTTGGAACATTAACCCTGCAACAAATTTTAACATGCATTTGCATCAATTCATCCCTATAACTGACACAAAACCTAAGGAAAGGAAAACCAAAATCAAGAAACTAAAGAAAATCAAGAAACTAAAGAAAATCAAGAAATTAAAGAAAATCAAGAAATTAAAGAAAATCAAGAAAGAGTATTGGAGATTGATAATAAGACATGGGGTGACCTGGTTTAGGGAAGTGAGGAAAGTCTCCAAACTTTCCTTCGAAAATTTTGGATCTGGAAGAGATCAACTTCTTTCCTTGGGCGAAGAGCTCACACAGTAATTTTTTTGGAGACTTTCCTTCATTGATAGAGCTATAAAATTCCTTTCCTTCGGCGAAAAGATCACACATAAAATCTGTGATATTTTTGGAGAAGAATCAGCGATGGGTGGGTTGATGCGATGAGGATTTCCGGAGAACAGAAGAAGACGATCGGAAAGTCTTCATTAGTAAAACGGTCTAAGAATTGGACGCTTGTATTCTGACCTGTCTGAATAATAAAGCTCTAAAAATGACACATGTCATTTTTCTAAGCTTCAAACTCTCAAATTTTATATTAAAGAATTATACGAGATATTAACGCTGTGTTTGGATGGAGGGAGGTGAAGGTAGGATAAGGTAGCAATTAAAATCTACCTTGTTTGGGGAAAAAACATAGATAGGTAAGGGGAGGTGAATGACGGTAGCTTCACCGCGTAACAGTGAAATTTAGGCTACCGCCGATTTCGCGAAACACCTCAGTCATGAGATTCAGTTCCGCTGCTGCCCTTCGCTAGCCGTATCCGATCTCAGATCTGTTCAGTTGCCATCTCCTTTTCCTTCGGTAAATTCTTCTTCTCCCTTCAGTTTTTATCTTCTTTTTTCTGGTTTTTTTATGGTTTCTTTCCTCTCCCTTCAGTTTTTATTTCTGGTTTCTGGCTTCTTTCCTCTCCTTTCGTTTTTTGTTCTTTTGTTTTTATTATTTTTCGTTTATGCTTTCTTTTTCGTTTTTACTGTGTTGTTTTTTCTTTTTTGCTGAATTTTTTATTTTTGTTGTGTATTTTAATATCATGTTTTTTTAATGTTTTTTTTGCTTTTTTTGTTATTTCAATATTTATTGAAATATACTATTTTGTTTCTCAAATTTTTAAGCTGTTTTTTTTGCAATATGAGAATTTCCTTGTTGATGAGATTCTGGCCCGTGGATTTGTAGTCGTAACGGCAATCGTGGCAGTCGGAGTAGATGCTTGTCACACTAGCATTAAAATCCGATCAGCCAAGCACAAGGGTATTTTAGTAATTTTATTCTTTTCCTATCTCACGTTATCTATTAAACATCCAAACACAATTTTTTAACTCATTACCTTACTTTACTTACCTTCAATTACCTACCTTCAATTATCTACTATTACCTACCTAATAAAACTTTTACCTACCTCCAACCAAACATACCCTATACCCTAAAGGATCACTAGACGTGCTGGTATACATCTAGTACTCTCTCCGTCTCCCTGTATTTGTCTACTTTAATTTTTACACACCATCCAATGCACTTCTTTAATCTATTTTATCTTGTAATTTGTATATTAAAAAATTATAAAAATTATATATTAATAATCTATATGTTAAGATAAATCAAACAAGATCACACATGACTATATTTAGGCTTACACATTGAGAGAATTTGATGAGTCAAAGTGCTTAGATGAACAGTTCCAAAAGCCAAATGTGGACAAATACAGAGGGGCGTAGGGAGTATAAAACATACCTTTGCTACCACTTTTTTTCCATCTCAATTCGTAAAAACTTGATCTCGCAATTCCCTCTGATCTGTTGCAGCTTGCAGTACATTCACACGTTTACTCCAGAGTCCACACAAAGAATAGCCTAAATGGCATACCCGGGTTCGTTTTCTTTATCGGCGCCGGCGACGATGTCTTCATGGTCAGCAGCGTTATCCGGAAAATCTGACGCAGAGAAAGAGGAAATGCTAGACAGGATGCTCACCAGGCTCGCGCTATGCAATGACTCAAAGCTGCAAGACTTGCTCTCCAAGCTTCTACCTCTCTCCATCGCATCACTCTCTTCTCCATCCACTCCACTCAGAAACAAAGTAAAATCTGTCTCTTTGCTTTCCATCAGTTCTCTGTTTACATTTCTTTTTTTTCTAGGTGTTGCTTGATTGATTAGATGAGCATAAATCTTGCGAATTTGAAGTTACCTAATTTGATGTGGTTGAAATAAATTTAAATCTGGTTTGGTATAATGGTTAATGAGTCTTAATTTGATTAAATGCAATTTTGGCTTTAAGGTGATAGTTCTTGTGGTGGATTGGGAGAGAAAAAGGCTCTCTAAAGTTCACATGAACCAGACTGGAGATACAGTTATTTCTTTCTATTGGAATTTTCTAAAAAGAACTTTGGTACCTCAAAATAATTCCGGAGAATAACCGTTTTCAAATTCTAATGGCTCATCTCTTAATGCTATGTCAAACGTTTTCAGGAAGACTAAGTTTTAGTTATAACGTTCACTAGACCTGATTGATTTCGTTCGAAATAATTTTGTCATTGGTATATTGCATATGCGGTTAAGTAGTGGTCAGTGTTTGGGTATAAATGCATAATCATTTTGCAAATTACATAATTTACCAGATTTTGTTGCTTATGTACATGATTCACATGCTTTGATATTCTTGTGTGGATAATTATTTTAATTCTAATATGCAATGAGAAGGTGAGAAGGTGATAATCCGTTTCTTTTTGTATCCTATCCGAATATTTGTGTGTGTTGGCTGACTGGTTTTGCTGCAGAAGTGCGTTTTCTAGGCTTGTATTTGAAACTGAATGATGTTCGTTCATTTTTACTTCTTCTCATGTGAGGGATGCAATTGCATACATTTATTTTACTCTGTATTATCTTCTCCAGGTAATTGAGATATTAAGCCATGTCAACAAGAGAGTGAAATTTCAACCATACATTGGGTTGCCATTATCTGAGTTATGGAAGTTGTATGTAGAATCCAATGCCTTTTCAATGGTCAGAAATTTCTCTATAGTGTATTTTGAGATGGCAGTAGAACGTGCACCAAAAGAGGTCTGAATTGATATTCAACAGTTTATGTAATAATAGAATAGATAAAAGAGCTATTCTAAAAATTACTATGGGAGAATTATTCCACATAAAATAATGTGTATTTACTTGTCCTGCATTTTAATAGGAAAAGGAAAACACGACGCTTACTCTTTTAGCCAGCATTTCAAAAGTCACCCCTCAACATCAAGAAATACTATTGAGAATCATTACAAAGGTGATTTTCTGCTATCCTTGTATTGGGAGTGCTTATCTCTTCACCCATCTCCCTCTATTTGTTCTATCTATTTTCTCTTACTTCAATTTGTTTTTCCCGTCTTTTTTATTCTCTTTGTGATAACGTTTTAGTCTTTACCTCTTTCTGTGATATACTATGTAGAGTAACACTTTAAATTAAAATTTATTCACACAAAATAATATGTGAATATATAATTCGTATACAATAAGAAAGAAGGGGAATTCTCTCTCTACTTCTGCAATGACGAAGAGGAAGGGAAGACCAAGGAGAATTCCAGATCCAAGCTTGCGATCTCAATCTACAAGCAATCACACTGTCAAAGAGCACTCAATTGATGGCAAGTCTGAGTTAGGGTCGACATCTGGAAGCAAACTTCCTGAAACGGAGATTCCAGATCCGCTCCAAAATGAATCCAAAGCATTGAATGCTGACTCGGAGATTGAGAGCCCAGGAGAGGAGAAGGGCGCTGAAACAAAAACATATTCGGGAATTGTTGGCGAACAGGATTCGTTGCAAATGGATTCGAGCTTTGTTCAAGCAACAGTAGTTAATGGCGCTAGGGTTGTAAAATTTTCTAAGGAGGACATGCTCGAACCTTCCAGGTATTGTGATGCAACATTGATTTTATGCATATTAGGTGCTTAAACAGGGACAATTCATAGTTATCTTCCAGAAAGAGGAAGATAGGGATGAGGTTACAAAGAGGAAATACTATTTCTTTGATAATAAGCCTGTCCTAGTGCAGAAATGGAAACCTGGAAAGAAAGTTGATGTAACTGACCTTAAAGATATTCCCATATGGGTGAAATTTCCTGACCTGGAAATGCATTACTGGAGCTTAACAGGTTTGAGTAAGCTGGGAAGTCTTATAGGGAAACCAGTAACAGGTTTGAGTAAGCTGGGAAGTCTTATAGGGAAACCAGTAAGGAGAGATAAGGCCACTGCTGAGAGATCAAAATTCAAAACATGCTTATGCTAGTAGAATCCAAATCAAAGTGGGAGTGTACCAGGAATTCCCACAACAGATCACTTATGTTACTGAGGATGATAGAGTTGTTACATAGAATGTTACTTATGAATTGTGTCCTTATATGTGCTACCACCGTAAGAAACTGGGACATCTTCAAGAAAATTGTAGACAAAAAGGAGAGAATAAACAGAAGGCTGCTGGACCAAGGAAAATGTTTTGGAGAGCAAAGAATGATGGGAAGGAGCAAAAGGAGGACAACCCAAAGAAGGGTGTGATTGAACAAAAAGAGGATAAACCAAAGGAAGTGGAATCGGATGGCCAAAACAGCAAAAAAAAGATTGGAAAGAGATTACCCCTGTTCCTAGGGAAGATGGTTTCACTGAGGTAAGTGGAAGAAAGGCAGCCAGGAAATTGGTGTTAGAGGAAAGAGATGAATGTGACGACACAGGATTAAATAAGATATTAAGTGAAGGCCCTTATGCAGGGCATTATCCATTTCTACAATGATACGTTGTTGGAATGTGAGGATACTGAATAGTCCCAACAAGCAGAGTGAAGTTATGAGGTATGTTCTAAAGTAAATAGTGGCTATGTTTGGAATGCTTGAAACTAAAATAAGAGAGTAAGTTTAAGGAAATTGAAAGTAGAATATTCAAGAATTGGGGATCATTTATTAATAATAATACTCACTACCTGGGAAGGATATGGGTGGTTTGGAATCAAAGCAAGCTGAATGTACAGATCACTGATATTTCTAATCAAATGGTTAATTGCAAATGTAGAAGATTGGGGGATAATAAACAATTCTTTTTGACCTTTGTGTATGGTCTTAATGATTCTTACAAAAGAAAGGATCTATGGAATGCTATTAGTAAAATGGCAGGTCAGATTCAAATCCCCTGGTGTCTGCTTGGAGACTTTAATAGTATTTTCAGTTATGGAGATAGAATTGGGGGAAATCCAGTTACTTGGGATGAGATTAGAGAGTTCAAGGAATGTATGCAGAGTTACCCACTGAAGGAGCTCAGTTTACTTGGTCCAACACACTGGGGCCAGGTAAAAGGATTCTCTCTAAAATTGATAGGGCCATATCAAATGTGGAATGGGTTATACACTATAATTCTAAGCTGATAATAAGGGAGGAGGGCCTGTCATATGAGCCCTAACTTTTCTAAAATTACTTCTGAAGTATGGAGTAAGGAGGGCTAGGGTAGAGCTATGTATATACTACTCCAAGAACTAGAAGAAATCAAGGGCAGACTTAAGAAGATGAACAAGGATAAGATAAGTATTATCCATAAAACATGTGATATTCTCAGGAATGAACTATTCGGTATCCAGGAGGCAATTAAAAGGAACCATGAAAATGAGGTCCTTATTGCTAGAGAAAGGGAGATGATTAATGAATTAAATTGGAGCTTACGAGCAGGGTATTTGATGAAATGCCAACAAGCCAAGCAAGAGTGGATTATGGAAGGAGATCAAAACTCCAGGTTGTTTTATGCATGAGTAAAGAAGAGGCAACTTCAAAATACCATCACTACCATTCGAAATAAAGAGGGGTATCTCATGGAAGGGAAAGATGTTTTGGCTAAGACTATCTTGCAATATTTTCAAGATATGCTAGGGACTACCCAATGGACTGACAATATCCATGGATATATCATCACTAAAGGGAAAGTTCTTACTGTTGAACAACAAATCTCCTTGATTGCCCCCATTAACCCAGATTTGGTTAAGAAATATGTTTTCAAAATTCCAAATTGCAAAAGCCCAGGCCTAGATGGTTTTAGTAACGGTTTCTTCAAACGTCATTGGGAAACAGTGGGAGAAATGGTGACCCAGGCAGTCCTGGATTTCTTTCAAATACGTGATACTCTTAAGGAGATTATTACTACCAATATTACTGTTATGCCTAAGATTGAATGCCCTAGCTCCCCTATGGACTACAAACCTATTTCATGCTGCAAAGTGATTTACAAGATTATCTCTAATATCATATGTAGCAGACTTAGGAAAGTATTGCCAACAATCATCAATACTAACCAAGGGGCATTCGTAGAAGGGAGAGAACTAGTCCATAATGTGCTAATTTGCCAAGAATTGGCAAGGGGCTATAAAAGGAAAGGAATTGCATCCAGATGTATGATGAAGCTGGATGTAGAAGAAGCATATGATTCTGTGAGTTGGAAGGCTCTTATTCAGCTTATGGAGGCTATGAAGTTCCCTTGTAAATTTATGTCTTGGGTCAAGTTTTGTGTAACCAAAACGGCTTACTCTATACAGCCGAATGGAGAAGTGTTTGGTTTCTTCAAGGGGGGAAAAGGGCTAAGGCAAGGAGATCCCATATCACCACTACTATTTGTAATTATCATGGAGTATCTAACTAGGGCATTGCACCACTATGCTGATAATAGTAAGTTCACTTACCACCCAATGTGCAAGTCCTTTAGACTCATTAACCTTGTTTTTGCTGATACCTGATTGTGGTAAGCAAAGCAGATGAGTGGTCTATTGACCACATTTTCAAAGCTTTGGAGCACTTCGCTCTGACCACTGGACTACAAATTAATCATCCCAAATCTCAGATTGTTGTTGGAGGTGTCAAGGAAGATAAAGAAAAAAGCTTGTTGGAATGCACTAATATCCTTAAGGGAGTATTCCCCTTCAGATACCTTGGAGGTCCCATAATTGCAGCTAGCATCAATTAAAGAGAGTGTGATACCTTGGGGGAAAAACTTACCAGTAAAGTTACCTCTTGGGCTACCAAACATCTATCATATGTACGAAGAGCTAGGCTGATTAGTTCAGTTCTGTATGGTGTGGTTTTCTTTTGGGCTAGACTCTTTGTTATTCCTAATAAGGTGATGAAAAAATCCAGGATATATGCAGAAATTTCCTATGGAGTGCATCTGTTTCCCATAAAAGATGTCCACTGGTTGGCTGGGAGGAGGGTTGCCTTCCCAAAAGTAAAGGTGGACTGGGGCCGAAGAACCTGGTCTTTTGGAATAAAGCCAATTCCATGAAACTGTTATGGGACATTGCTAACAAAAAAGATATCCTATGAGTTAAGTGGGTCCATGGAAGGTATCTTAAACAAGAAGGGATATGGCAGTACAAACCAAAGGGGGACACATGCTATTATTGGGAAAAAATGCTGAAAGTAAGAGATGAGTTTACCATTATGCCCATAAATGGAGAGTATGAAACTAGGGATGGTTATGATTGGTTGATGGGAGATAGAGCTACTGAGAACTGGACATCAGTGCCTCAGTGGTGTGGAATAAGTGGTCCGTCCCTAAACATCAGGTGATCGCTTGGCTGATCTGGAAGGGTAGAATTCAAACAAAATGTAGGCTGAGTAAGTTTCTGCAAATAGATACTACATGTAGTTCATCAGTTTATGTGGGGCAAATGAAGAAAACATGGATCACCTTTTATGTACCTCTAACTATGCTTCGTAGATATTAAAAGACATATCAGATTGGACTGAATTAGATATCAAAGCTCAATCTATAAAGGAGATGGAAAACAAAGTTTTGATGGACAGGAAGGAGAGGAAACTGAAGGCAGCACTTACTGCTGCTTGTTGGTATGCTACATGGAAAGCTAGGAATAGCAGTGTTAATGGAAGAAATTGAATAGAAGCAGCAGATAGTGTTGAACATATTAAATATCAGATTTCTACTTTTTTAAAACCAAAGTATGGCAGATAGATTCATGTAGGCTGTTGGTTTTAGAAGAGGTGCTGACCAAATTTGGATGTATAGTTGTCTTGTTGTTAATATATTTGCAATTGGTTTAAAAAAACACTTTAAATTATTCATTCATATAACATGTTACTTCAAATACATCATATTAATTTGTTTTATTATTGATACAATACTATAGTTTTTTTTCTTCTGTGTTGTAGAAAATTTCATATGGATTTTTATTATATATAATAACTTTAATCTATTTAATCTCAGGTAATTGGTGATTGCCATTCAACGCATCTCGATGATGAAGTAGTTGCAAAATATAGAAAACTTGGTGGGTTTTTGCACGACAATAAGACATTTCTTGAATTTTGCCTGCACATGGTTTTGTACCAACCAACAACCTTGAGGTCTATATAACTACTTTTCTTTGTTTTGGCTGTTTTTATGTTTACTAGTTGATTTGCATAGTAGTCATATGATGTCCTTTATAGTGGGGCTTGCCCAGCTGGATTATCACCTACTCAATGCGATCGTGTCACTGGGAAACAACAATTGACAAATGATACACTATGCTCTAGAAAGGTGAGAAGTCAAACATGCAAATCATGAAGTTTGGTAGTTATGAGTCTATCTAGATTCTCTTTGCAACAATTACATGCATGCATACATACATGCATAGAAACATTACACTTACTTGAAGTTTGGTGGTTACAAGTCTTTCGTGTTTTTCTATGCAACAATTACGTTCATACATTTACATACTGATTATGGTGGTTATTCCTTTTCAAAGATGGGGATCCTGAATATCATTGAAGCCATGGAAATTGCTGTTGAACTCGTTTATCCCATTTACATAGCTGCTTGCGCTGATAGGTATTTGTTTTTATGACTAATGATGGTAGTTAATTCTTATGAAATCTCTAATATTGATGCTTTAGGTATCTTATGTGTATATGTTTTGAAAGATAAAAACTCTTTGTGTATGTTTTTCAAGTCAAGAGTTAATCGCAAAGAAAGGGGATGACCTTTTGAAGAAGAAAGCCACTACTGTGAACGTGGAGGATCTAGACATGATAAAAAAACTATTTTTTCTATTTAATGGTAAGAAAGATCTAGTTTATTCTCTTGGAAAACTACATTTTTTTATATGGTTTGACTTCCAATTTGATTGCAAGCTGAATATATCTTATATTCCCATTTGAAGAATTAGATATCATTTTTGTGACATGGTAGCATACTTTGAGGAGGAGTTGATTGTATTTGTTTGTCTAGGACTCCTAGAACTTTGCCCAACTTGCGTTTTCAATCTTAGGTTTAGGGAATTTGAAATTGTGTTTTGTTCATGTCTTAAGGTGATTTGAAATAGTGAAATTTCATTTTGCATGTAGAACAATGTAGAGGTGTACATGGTTTGGGTTGTACATTTGGGCCACTAGGTCATGCAACCTATAAGTGTTTGGATGTTAATTTTGCTATACAAAACAACTATGAGATTCTCTACCCATTATGCTTTGCACTTGGGATGTTTGGGTCAAAGGTAGCTCAATGTTGCTAGCCAATTTTATGTTTAACATGATTTCTTTTTTGGTGTATTAAGATGTACGAACAATTTTCAACTTAATGTATACAATAGAGTAATTAGCTAGATAGTTTAATAAAACGTAAACACTCACAATTTTTGCATCAAATAAATTAACTCATGTAAATGTTTTGTTATGTAGCACTATTGTTTATGGTCTTCCATCAATTTATTCACACCGCCAACATTTTTTTTGAGTAGAGGAACTCTAACCTCATAATAGGATGGAGCTTTCATTCCTCGGGCATGGTTTCCAATTGCATCAATCATTTCTTGGAAACTTTCATAGTTTACCACATTAAGAGGAATAGCAACATCACACATCCATCTTGGTATTGCGGAACTTGCTCGGTTTTTTAACTCTTTAAGCGCTTATTCATTTAAGTCGTGCTAATTCATTGTCTTAGCTCTGTGCAGCATATCCATAGGTCACTTCTTTTTCAGCTTTGGCCTTTTAAGCTTAGCCAATTCACCAATTTCATCATCATCCTCCTCATCATCATCTTCATAGTCCATCAAAGCCTCTTCTTATTAGGCATATAAGATTGAATCTCTTCTTTCACGGTATTAGACACTTTGTCACATCCCTTTACATTAGAATGCCCACCAACTTATGTTGTTTTGCTCTACTATTTCCTTCTGTGTAGCAGTTATTATAAAAAAACATGTAATATCATTTTGTATTTTAGGATCTTCTAACCGAATGTATTTCCAAGCCAAATCCTGTTGGTTACTTTTGGTTACTTTTGGGGGAATTATCAGCCACAGGTGAAAAACAATTGTACCAAAGTATATCTATTAGAATATGATAATACACATAGTGAATAAGATAAGAAAAACAATCAAAAAAGATTTTTTTTCTAAGATAAATTGAACCAAATCATACTAATCATTTTTAAAATTGAAAAACATAATAATATTATTCAATATATTCAATTAATAGTAATGATAATCATTAATATGAAATAAAGAAACCATAAAAAAATTAAATAAGTACAAAATAATAGTTGGAATAAACTCACAAATTTGTTTCGCAAGGACATTGAGTGAAGCAAACCAAAAAAGAGGGATGAAACTTTCAATTCTGTGTGGGGAGAGAAAAGGGCCATGCTCACGATGACGAGCCGCGACTTTGAAGAATCTGGCGAACAGAGGCAGTTTGCTGCGTAGGGTATCGAAGCGACATGAAGCAGAAAAGAGACACGACATGATGTGATAGGCTGGTTAAGAATTAATCGGGGTAAAAGTGACTTTTTACTAGAATTGAGAAAAGTTTTTTGAGACGGATGAAAAAAGAAAGGAGAAAGGTTTTCAGGGACGGAGGGAGTATAAAAATAGGAAAACTCTTACTTAAAATTAATATAATGTTTAGGTAAATGGAGTATGTTTTACTCCTATTGAAGGACATTTGTATATTATTTGAAAACAGAAACAAACACAATGCTAATTTTTTATAGCACATATCAAATACAAACTAATGTATGCATATATATCAAAACTACAATTCCACAAGCATGGTTATTAAAGGAAGAGCTGATTGAGGCTTAATGGTTTATGCCTTTCATAGGCACAATTGTTGTTTGCAATGCACATGCACAAGCACACTTTGTGCATCTTTCTCACTTCGCATTGCATCTTTGGGAGATGTGCATGTAAAATAGTTTGCATGTTTTTTCTAAGAACTTGTTCTCTTCGAATATGATCTTGTCTGGTTGGGTTAGAATAAGTAATAAGTTATAAGGTGCAACAATTTGGCCGTACTATGACAATATAAATCCACATGCAACCAATTCCAAGTTTTACCTAGAGAAAGAGGGACTAAATCCCAAGCCCGACCAGAGGTCTTAAGCTGTAATCTCACATTCTCATTCACCATGGCCTTATGTCATCATGAGCCATTAAGGGTTTAAGAAATGGGTTTAGGAATAGATACATTAGACAAATGTGAAAGAGGCATATAAAGTGTAGAAACATAATACTAACTCATAAAAGCATACATGTAATGAAACCTATAAGTGGAGCATATTCCTTTGAGGAGGGTAGTTGACTAGTAGGTTCATCATTTGAAGATTCAAATTGCAAGGAAAGTGGTGGATCCTCACCTTCTCGGCATGATAAACTCATGGTGGTTTTTGGTTTTCCAAGCAACTGCTAAATATACTCTGAACAAAGAATCAATTTGTGAGATATACAACTTGTTTGAGAAAAGGAAACCATCCACACTAAATCAGATGGATACAAAGTAGTTTCTGATATCGTGTACAAATAAGAGGAAGATCCGTATTGATGGTGTAGAAATCATACAATTGATCTACATTTATGCAACTAAAAGCTTAAGTCCGATTGAATTGATGTATGCACCTAGAAGTTAGAGCCATCCCATGCTTTCAAACGAATATGGTAATCTGGTGTAGAAACATATTATCTGTCAGCAGAACAAGAATTAAGTTTCGGAACTCTGAGTGAATTTAAAGTTGTTTAAAATACCTACACTCATTACCTTTGCCATTGTTTGAGAGTATAATGTCAGTTGGGCCATATAGTGGTCATTTCCGACAGACACTGAGGTTTCTTTCCTGAATTGTATTAAAAACGTTTTCCCCAAATTGTTGCTACTTTAGTACATGGGTTTAGTTTCAGAGAACAATACTTTTGAAATTTTTAAGATTTTATTATGTGAACACTCTAACTTCATTGCTGGTTAACACTAAATAGGTACCACAGGTTCTGAACAAATTCCTCCTGAGTCTAAAGTTGCTCCTGTACACACATCTTTGAGAGTGAGGCTGATGTCTGTTTTTTGCCGATCAATCTCTGCAGCAAATAGTTTCCCATCAACATTACAGTGCATATTTGGGTGCATATATGGTAAAACCATATTCTCATTCAACATATGCGTTCTTCAGATTTTCATGCAAGATAAAATGCATTAGACCGTAGACGAGCACATAATGTACTTTTTGTATATATTTGTGTGCATGAGATTTGTAAGAGTGCATAAGATTTGCATAATATCATTTGGATTTTGAGGTTGGAATAAAGGAATGGTTTTGTATATATAATGAAATGAAGATAAAAACATTGGTGATGTATGATTGAAGTTTTCCTCGGTCTTCTTTTTCAAATGAACATGGGTCTTCTGTGGATGAGGGGTTTAGTGAGGGCCTGAAAGTTTTTTGATCATTTGCGGAGGTGAGCCTTTTTAGTGTTCTGGGAAATCTGATGTGCTTCAATTTACTTCCTTTCATTTTGTCAATATTTTGCACCTACTCTCTTTAGTGTCCCTAAATTTTGAAATAGAGCATCGCTACAACAACTTACCGTGTAGAAGGAGCAAGTGAGCAACACTAGATTATAAAAAAACGGTAAAGGGGTTCCTCAAACAGTTTATATTTCTGCACGTGTCATAATTGAATGTTTGTACTATCTTTTTAGTTCGCTTCTGTGTTTGTACTTTGTATGTTTTTTGTTTTGTTTCTCCCCTTTTTGAAGAGGATCATTGCCTTTTACTATTCTTTCTCCATAGGGAACAATACCACCTCAAGGTTGAAGCAGTTGGGAATGGAGTTCAGTGTATGGGTCTTCAAGCATGTAAGTATTCATGTGCTCAACTTCTTTTCTCACTTCGTCATCTGCCATATTTGGCCCAAAATTTCTGCGGACAAATTACCTTCATCATCAATATATTGTTAGCATTGGTTACTAGAACTATAGAAGGCCTGCAAGTAATTATTGCGTCCTAAACATTAGTATTTTTCAGCATCACTTTATATAATAAAATATGGGCATGTGGGGGTGAGATTCTTCTAATGTTCTAATGACTTTTCTAAGAGTAGCCCGTTTTATATTATTTTGTAGGCTGCTATTCAAGTCTTAGGAAGGTAAATTTGGTAGAACGTTATTTGGTTGACAACAGATGATAAAATTTTCTTTTGTTATGCACACACTTGAATGATCAATCCTTATAGTATAATAGTTTTTTGGGTAAACATTAAATACTTATTAATGAGAACCTAAACAGAGATATACAAGTATAGGATGGGAATTCCCCAACAAATCAAGCTAACAAAATGCCATGCCTCACAACACCAAGGCTAGTTGAACATCAACAAAACCAAAAAGAGCAAAAACATGTAGGTTACATAAAAAATTAATCATAGACAAAGGATAAAACCTATACAAAATTGGTAAACTAAGACTTAATCCTTTATAAATATTTCATCAATTGAATATGTAGCACCCTCGAAATGCATTTTATTTTCAACCTTCCTATTTCCTAAAAACAAAAATAATGGTCTCAAAGGCAAGTGTAGCAGCCTTACTTTTGATATGCGCACTTCCCATTGCCCTACGTAGCACCCTAATTACCAGAGACAACGGCTCAATTATCTTCTCAAGCCTAGCTACTCACGCAGCATTTTCCACACTGCTCAAGCAACAAGGCAAACAATGACCATATGCGACATGATCTCAAGGTCACCATGGAACAACCTACAATTCTTATCTACATCCAAGAAATCAACATTATTTGGAATGTTATTTTAGTGTCCGGGTGACAAAATCAGAGGTGGAAGTTAGGTTTGATTCCCACCCTGTGCTAAGGTTTACAAGTTTTGGTATCTTGGTTCGGTTTTTCAGGTGGATGGGGAGTTGGACGGGATGTTGCGCACCGAGTTGAACCGGCTTGCAAAAGTGGAGGTGGGCATCATGGGTTCTTTGTGATAAGAATTTTTCGGCTAGGATAAAAGGTATGTCCTATCGAATACTTCTTCAGACTAGCTATGTTGTATGGTGCGGAGTGCTAGGTACTTAAGAAGGCCCAAAAGTTTCATGCTACTGAGATGCAGATGTTGCGGTTGATGAGTGGTAAGACGAAGATAGATAAGATTCACAATAAGATTATCCGAGGACAGGTAGGAGTGGCACCGGTGGAGGATAAGTTATGGGAATGTAGGTTGAGGTGGTTTGGGCATGTGAGGCGGCAGAGTGTTGAGGCCCTAGTGCAGAGATGTGAGAGACTTATGGTGGTGGGCGCAAATAGGATAAGGGGTAAACCTTAAGTAGTGATAGAATTTAGGATGGGGTAGGGATCACTGGAGTGGGCCATAAGACACTTGGGTTGAACCATATTAAAAGATTGAATCCAATCAATTAGTTAGTTCAACTCAAGAGCTTTTATACCGATTTATTTTTTTCTTCATGTTTCGATGTGGGATACTTTAACACTCCCCCTCAAGTGGACAGCTGAGCCATTTTGAATCTAACTTGCTAATCACTTGCTAATGGACTCCTCTTCCACAGGAAATCAAAGGATCAAAATGCCAGCACCTAAAGGACCACGAACAATCGGGTTATATGGGCCACAGACCGTTTTCTTTACGGACACTTGTGCTAAAGACAAATGGGCCGCTAGGAATAAACTTCTAGACAGACACCTTAACCAATGAGGTAGGCTAAAACCATCTTTGATACCATGATAGAATTTAGGATCAGGTAGGGATCACTGGACTGGGCCATAAGACACTTGGACTGAACTATATTAAAAAATTGAATCCAATCGATTAGTTAGTTCAAGTGTATAACTCAAGAGCTTATATACCGATTTATTTTTTCTTCAAGTTTCGATGTGGGATGCTCTTTAACAAGTAGGAACGTTAGGAGAGCTACAATTAGGGCAGTTGGGTAGATATTTTGGGCCTGGTGGTAGTTTTTGCACGTGTTGCTATATGCTTTTTATGCTTGGTGCTTCCAGCTTGTCGTGCTTTTCTTTCATCAACATTAGTTTGTTCTTTGCTTTTTTTTTGTACTCTGTGCTTTCTTTGCTTTATATGTCTTCTATGAGCTTTGCTATTTGTGTTACTTGAGCTCATGGTCTCTTGGAAGCAACCTCCATATTTTTGAGTAGGGGTAAGATCTACCTACTCACATATACCTCACCCCATCCCCGAGACCTTACTCTTGTGGGATTCAACTGGGTTGTTGTTGTTGTAACGTTTCCAAATCAAGCTCATCCAAGGAAGTTTCTTGTGCTTGATCAGGATGATGTCATAAACATGTGTGGACCGTGGCTTCCCACGAACAATCATCTCTCTGATCCATCCACCACTTGCTCAACACCACCAAAGGATTCCACAAACTTGTCTTGACTAGTTGCAAATAATTATACGTGACAAAAATTTACCCGACTTGTTTTCAACCCAAAAATTCTATGTTCTTAACAAGGATTTTGTGACCCAAACTCAAATATGACCAAACTCAAAACGACTTCCTAAAATGGGCAAATCTCGATCAAACCCGAACAACTGAGGTAAGGTTATTATTAAATTATACTCCCTCCGTCCAACTTTAATTTTCCCACTTCCCACTTCCTTTTTTCGCAAATAATTTTAGATTAAATGTCATATTTACCCTTCCCATCTAACCCAACTTCTTCACCTCCTTCATCAATCGTGGATCTATTTTTCTTCACCTACATCTGCGCCGCTGCCTCCTCCACACTGTTGGGCGAATTGAGTGTGGAGGCTCGACCAGGAAGGGCAGCCGGCCCTAGTCTTTGTTCGACCCATATGGCAGTAAATTAGGTTTTTAATTTAGCCGGCCCTAATTCTCTATGTGGGCTTGGGCCTAACTTGGGGATTAAGTTTTCAACCCTAGTTTAGTCTTCATAAATAGGGATCTCTGTACTTGTAATTCTGTGAGCACCTGGATAATAAAAAACCTAGTTGCAAAGTGGATTAGGTCAGCCGACCGAACCACTATAAATCTTGTGTTCCGTTTTCTCCGTTTTGATTTTTGTTTTGTGTGTGTTCTTGTTTGGTTGTGGTTTGCTATTCAGTATTCATTGATACCCCAACACACACAACATCATCGCCGCTGCCTCCAGCCTGGTCGGTCTCCATTATCGGCTCTGTCTCTAGTCTCCATCATCGTCGCCGTCTCCAGCCTCCATTATCGTTGCCGCCTCCAGTCTCGTTGGTCTCCATTATCGCCGCCTCCTCTATCCTCTACCATCGCCGCCGCTAGCTTCCGGTCTCGTCCTCGACCGGATTTGAGAAAGGGAAGCTGATGTCCTCCCAGTTTCACTTAGATTTTCTCTTCCTCTTTGTTTCTTTTCAGATCTGATTTTTCTTCCTCGATGGATTTAGTTTGATTTCTTCTTTCTCTTTCTTCTCTTTGTTTTCTTTCATATTTGATTTTTCATTCTTGCCCAATTCAATTTCTTCTTCTTTGGAATTGGACTTTTCCAAAACCTGAACTATAGCTTCAAATCAGAATTTGTGGTGGTATGGTGGTCCAGGCAGCCATGCTTTTTCCTCAACAAGAGCAATGAGGTGGGGGTAAAATTGGAAAGTCAATGACATTTACATCTTTCCTTAATATGCGTGCGAAGTCAAACCGGGAAGATTAAAAATGGACGGAGGGAGTATACGTTTATCTGATATACAAAATGATTTGAACTTTGTTATCATGCATTTTTCTGTTACTCCATTTTAATGCAGGCTCTTTTCTTTTCAAATACAAAGTTTTTAATAATATTTTATTGTTGTGTTGTTTTTTAATCTTTTATATATTTAAAACTTGTATGTTATTTTGTTAGACTAGTTTATCGTTCTTGCCCGGCTAAGAACGGTATTCCGGTCGAGATAATTTACACCATCATTTTGGCGCCACCCATGGGACCCGAGCAAAAACCAATGTTTCACAAATTGTTATGCTTGGGTAGAGATCAATCTAAATTAAAGAAGGGAGAAGCAAGTCCAAAAGGAAAGAGATTTATTCCAGAGGGGAAAACAAGAAATCTAGTTACTTTTCCCACACAAAAAAGGAAAGCAAAGGAAGTTTTTATGCTATCTTTGCAAAAACAGAAAGAGGTCTGCCATGAGTTCCGCACCTCCACTGGATCTACTATCCGCCAATTCTGGAGTCATAAGTGTGCTGTCGTTTCCAATTTCCATCCTCAAGACCACCATGGACGGCTACCCACTTGACGGGATTTTCTCTTCGGCGAGCTGAACAGACATCAGATGCCCTCCCCACAACAGCCCCTCATCGACTCCCTGACCCGCAGACTTTGAGGACTATAACCGCCAGAAGTTATGGTCCTCATGGTCGATAACTATCCGGTGCCTCGTGAGTTCTATCGCCCTCCGATGCACATCATCGCTCATGTCTACGGTTGATCTGTGGTTTCTAATTTCTGCCACCACCATTGGAGATCTTCCCGACGTAGCTCAAATCATGCAGTCGTTGTTGGGCAATCCGGGACCGACTATTTTCGGCGCAGAAATCCAACTCTGGGTCACATCTTTCTTCGTCTGGAAAAATTGTTGATCATTAATCAATGGACTCTTCATCGCTGCTACTGTTGAACTCCGTACATGGCTCACGGGAATATTCCCCTAAGGAATATTATCAACCGCAATTCAAACTTATATCTGCAGTTGATGTTCGCCTTCACCGTGCTACACCCATTCTGCTCCTCACTCGTAGTTCCAAAGATAAGGGGAAGAAAATAAATAATAGCAAATAAATTAGAGAACGGAAGCATGTGAGGCCAGCTGGACCCATCCAATTAAAATACAGAGTATTGTGTCCATTTTAAAGTGAAAGGTACTCTGGGAATCAATTACATTGAAAGGGGGAAAAGCAAAGTTGTGGGGCATCTTTTCATTTACTCTCTAAGGAAACACATGCAAAGTTAAAAAAAAGAAAAAGAGAAAAGGAGAGAGAGAGTTAGTGGATTGTGCAGGAGAGTATTTTTGTTGGGTCCCACCACTAATATTGCACCAAGCACTATGGAGCAATAATTTCGATATTTGCCCATGCCTTTTGGATGAATTCGGACACACAACCCAGACCTGGCACACTGGTTACTACACCGGTCTTGCTCAGTATATAAAAAAAGAGGAAGACTGAGACACAGGCTCGGCGTGGCATGCTAGTTACTGCACCGGTCTCGCTTAGTATATTAAAAAACAAAATATCAAAATATGTGAAACAGGCACGCTGGTAAAGATCGTTCTTGTTCGACTCCAGGCCAAGAACGATATACACACCGATCTTGCACATATTTTCTCGTAAGTCTGAACCCAATCAAATTGGGTACACCGGCGTCTCAGTCGAGCTCATATCGGGGACGCCCGATTCGTCAAGCCTTTTTTATAAGGCACTGTGAAGACAGTCCCTACATGGCGTGACGATACTTGCATGAGTTAGCCGTGCTAACATCGATCTTCAACAAAGCTGTTGCAGCGTACTTAATTCGTATTAAGTAACGTCGATCTCTTCGATATACTAATTTCGTTATACATCATTCACATGATTTGTGTTAACATCGGTCTCGACAAAATATAACTATTTGAGGCACCGTAGCTTCATCGTACTAACTCCGGTCTCGTGGAAATTAAATAACTATTTGAAGCACTGTTGCTTCATCGTACTAACATCACTCTCGTTATGATAGTTATCCGTGCGTATTTTAATCACCCTAACACCGAGCTCCTTGGAAAAGATAATAGTTATTTGAGCACGGCATATGCCGGTCAAAAAAAAAGTTGTATGTATTATTTTTTTGCAGGAAAAATATCTGATTCGAGGAATTAGAAAATTAATGAAGACTCGGAAGACTAGCAATAAACCAATCAAGAACACAACATATGGAGATTGAAGATAACACTCGGAGGACTTGTTTACTTTCTTAAGTTGATGATTCTCACAACTTTAAAAAGTGGAGGGCTTCTTGATGGGAAATAATACGTGGCTCAGCCCACATTTCCCAATTATTTACGAAGAATAATCAAACCGGGCCTGTTTAGTAAAATGAAGGAATAAGAGAATATTCCTCCGAAGATGCCCCCCTCCTTCCTATAAAAGAAGGGGTTACCTTCAATGTGGAGGAGGCCATTTTATTTTTCCCTACTCCTGCCCACTACTCTTTCGCTCTCTAGAGTGTGTGTATTTTCTTCTTCATTGAGCTTATAGCTTCACCATTAATGGCTTCTAAGCCTAAATAATGTACCGTGTACACCCCTCGATATTAATAGAAATCCTCCGTTGGCAAGGTACCGCCAAAAAAGGCCCGTGGTTTTCTCCCAATTAGGTTTCCACGTCAAAATCTCCATATTTGTATTTTGATGTATTTTGTTAGACTAGTTTATCGTTCTTGCCCGGCTAAGAACGATATTCCGGTTGAGATAATTTACACCATCACACAATAAGTCAATAACAGAATTAGCTTATTTGACGCTGTATTCTGCCAGTAGAATCATATTAAGATGCACTGTGACTTCTAATAAGAACCATATTTGACACTGAATTCTGACACTTTATTGCATTATTGCTCATAATTGGAAACGTATCCGCATATGCAAGCTTAATGCATAAACTAGACACTATCCCTATATAGATTTTGGTATGCACTAATCTATTTTTTATGGGACCACATTGTATCATTTATATCATTCTCACGAAATGAAAACAGAAGGCCAGAAGTATGTACACAAAATGAAATCATGTGAAATCAGTAGGCTAGAAGTAGATAGCACCAAAACATCTTCCAGATATTTTGTCGAACAAGTCGCGTGCAATTTTTTTGGTAAAATGACCAATACAAAAAGAAGGAATACCATATATCAGAGCTGATTCCATTTCTGAAATTTATATTAGAACGAGATGAGAGAATACATACCTAATCTTTATTGTAGGCGCCTTCTGTGATAGATTCATAAATCAAAAAACATATAATTTCATTGAAACCGAAATCTTGATTGTGGCAAGCAAAACAAGATCATGTGAGAAGTATCCGAATTGGATGTGCTAGAATGGAGTTCAGTGCTGATTTTGCGGAGATGGAAGCCGTGTATAGAGAGACGAATTGCGGGGATGGAATAGCTGAATTCTCGGATAGGATGAAAATAGATTCGAGAGAGAGATAGATGAAATGTAAAAAACCTAAAGTACCCTTTACGTACGCACAAGAAAGATGCAGATGCTATCAGATCTATGGTTCCTAATTTATTCTTATTTGTTTCATCAGAACTTATTCTCACCGGAACATATATATATATATATATATATATATATATATATATATATATATATATATATATATATATATATATATATATATATAAAAGATCATAAAATACTTTCCAGCCATATTGTTCTTATCCATTGTATCATTATAATATACATCTTATTTATCCATGTATATTAGGAATATAAGCATTTTTTAATGAATGTAGGCAAGAATGGAACAGTTGAAACTTATGGGGCCTATTATCTTGTCTGGGATTCTTAAATCTTTCGATGGCTACTCAGCATCAGATTCAGGTTTCCTAATGGCAGATTTTACTGTTAGAACTTAGAACTTTGTTATGGACATAATTTTTTTTTTGGAACAAAATTTTAATGCATTTACATTCTTCCAGATGCTATTTCTAGGGAAAGAAAAGCTTTTGCCTTTCAAGCAGTTGGATTGATTGCACTAAGAATGCCTCAACTCTTTAGGTATTTTCTGTTATTTATTTAATTATTTATTCCATCTTTGTCGTCCTAGTTTCGTTAACTCTTAAGAGGATTATGTAACGTTTAATATACACACTTTTAGAGATAAAATTGATATCGCTGTTCGGCTTTTTGATGCACTGCAATACGAGGACCAGTTTCTTCGTCTAACTATTCAAGAAGCTACCAATTCTCTTGCTGTTGCTTACAAGGTCTTTTATGAATTATCTATCTATTTCGGCTCTCAGTTTTGTCCTTCGTTTTCTGATGGTTTCTATTTGGTGTTCAGGATGCACCACCAGACGTGCTAAAGGCTTTGGAGTCACTCTTGCTCAAGAGTTCGAAAGTGGTAACACTACATTCTGCACTGGAGTTTGGTTGTATCCATTGTATAGTTTTGCATACAGTTCCTCATCTAAAATAATAATTTTGTTGTTTCCAAGGAACAAAGTGAAGTGCGTTTTTGTGCAATTAGATGGGCAACATCTTTGTTTGACATGCAACATTGTCCTAGCAGATTTATTTGTATGCTCGGAGCAGCAGATCCAAAGTTGGATATAAGGTGTGGCGGTGTGATAATCTTTTTCTAAATAACTTATGTGTTTGGTTAAGTGATATCTTTTGAATATTTATCTAGTTTTGTTATGAGTTTCCAATAAGCTTGTCATTATTATTACTGTCCAGTTTTTTAGGTTCTTTTTTTTCCAGTGTGTTGCACTTTTTGAACGTGAATTTGAATATCTCCTTCTCCCATGTACTGTGGTTTATAGTTGTATCTGCAGTCTCTATGTGCTTTTTTTGCTTCATAGTCGATACCTTTCTGAATTTTCTTGTTTACAAAACTATCTCTCTTCTAAGGAAACTTGGTGGGGGAATCTTCGTCATCTCTTGTTTTCAAGTTTAACTAAGAAAGACTGCAAGGAAAGTCGGGGACAATGTGCATAATTCCTAGCCATTCAAGTTCAAGAGAAGAAAAAAAACTTGGGATGGGATCATTATTATTACTGAACTCTACAATTGTAAAATTTAGAAATCCTAGTATATGTTTAAGACGGGTGGGGTTCCCATGACATTGGGTTCCAATGTCATGGGATGACCCGGGGGCGCTCCGGTGCCCCGTTCGTAAAATAGATGGTTCCTACCCCTCCTAACCCCCCCGGTAAACCCCCCCACCCCGCCCCGACCCGAACGCACCCCCCTACCCCCGTCAATTGCACCCCACAAGTTGATTTTGACTTTGGAGTCAAATTTTGACTCCAAAGTCAAAATCAACTTGTGGGGTGCAATTGACGGGGGTAGGGGGGTGTGTTCGGGGCGGGGCGGGGTGGGGGGGTTTACCGGGGGGGTTAAGGGGGGTAGGAAGCGTCAATTTTACGAACGGGGCACCGGAGCGCCCCCGAGTCATCCCATGACATTGGAACCCAATGTCATGGGAACCTTGGTGGTTTAAGACATAGATATATTAAGGAGTATATTTTAGCTGAATAATTAGATGTATATAAAAATTGTTTACTGCTGGTAAACTGCTTATTTCCTTCAATAAAGTACTATTGATAATTATTAAAACTTGGGAGACATGAAAGGTTGTTTGTCTCCAAACATTGATGCATTTAGTACATTGTTGTTAAGATCGCAAGTCATATCATAGCATTGTACGCTTGTACAATCAGTGCTAGGGCTATTGATCCGGATTGCTGCTGTAATTAGATACTTCTAGGATCAGTTAGGATCGTCGATGATGGCGTAGAATCGTCACGGCAATTCAATCTGGAAAGACAAAAGAAGAAAGAGTTGACAAAAATAGAGAAGGAAGAGTCGCACCTTTTAGATCAATCCGTCTCTCAAAAACTCTCTCCTCTGCGGCTGTTTTTTTCCTAGTCTGCGTATTGTATAAGGCCACTACTGGGCAGGGGCCTTTTTTCCCTTTCTCAGATCCAACTCTTGGGCCTCTTTCCCAAGGCATAGATATGCAACCCAAATAAAAGGCTTCAGTCTCTCACATTCTCAGCCTTTAGCCTTTTAAAGTTCTTTTTGTTTGGATGAGATGACCTTATACATTTGTTGTTATGATTATGATTTGTGACTTCTTATTTTTTAAATTATGTACATGTTATAAATTTTAAACATTACTACTCCAGGATCTTATGATTCGAGTTACGATCCACAATTTAAGATCCTACCCACACATTACTGTTGTTTATTTGTTACAGTTTCTCTTATGAGTTCTTTTGGTGCTGGATTTCAATTGGTATTAGATAGTTCTGCTTCCTTGACACAGTGTGTTCATTTTCTTTTTGTAAAAGGGAAATTGCTTTGGAAGGATTATGTCTTAATGAAGGTCAAAGGAAATCTGTTAGCCAAAATCACAATTTGCAGTATCCCAAGCTTCCTGACATTCTAGGCTATATAATTGAAAAGCACCCAGGAGTTCTAGATCCCAGCAATGTTGGGGGGGCCATGCTTTTTCCATCTAAAACTTACATTGCCATGATCAAGTTTTTGTTGAAGTGCTTTGAGGTGGATGCCCAACAGAGTGTTTTGCTAGAAGATTCTGAATTTCTTTCTTCTGTGGACCAATTTTGTCTGCTGCTAGAACATGCAATGGTGTATGAAGCTTCTGTTGAGCTGCTTGCTAATGCCTCCAATGCATTAATAATAATTGCATCATACACTCCCCAAGTAGGTTAATGGATGTATATACCTTATTAATGAAAATGATTTCACAGATACCTTTTGTGCTTGCTTTTTAATATGCTTCCAATTTACAGGTGATATCATCACGCTATGTTAACAAAGTGTCTTGGTTGAAGCAATATTTGGGTCATATTGACTCTGATACACGTGAATCTATGTCACGAATACTTGGAATTGCTTCTTGTGAGCTTCCCATTCACACCTTATCTACCCTTGTTCATGAATTGATCTCCGCTGTTAGTTCATCATCTAAGTTCAGGTTGTAGCCATTGATATGAACTTTTAACATTTAAAATACTCCGTATAATTTTGTTGATGCAGCAATTTTAACTGATTACAAAGTTGAATAACATTATCTTCCAGGTTTGAGATGACACATGGACATCTTTGTGCTCTAGGATATATTACTGCAAATTCCATGTCGAGAACACCTTGTGTAAGTTCTGTAATCACTTTTTAGATCATTTACTAAATGGGTATACAATCTGATTCAATTAGCCATTTACGCAGTTTTTGATGTTTCTAATGATGAAATTCATAAAGACTACATGAACATTGATTTTCTTGTTGGAAAATGGAAGACAACTGCTGCAGAGCATGGTTCTTTGTACATTGTATCATGCTAGTTTCATAGTTATTTAAGGCGCGATGCGCACTAATGCACAAAGGGGCACTAGCGCCTCGATGCGTGATGCGCTATTGATGCGCATGCATGACAAACACACTGCGGACATTGAGGCATAAGTAGCATAGCATCTCTAAAGAAGTAATAGTATATATAATATATAAATCGTTGAAAAGCACATAAGAAAATTTTAAAAAGAAACCAAGAATCAAAGTATAGACTTCATGAATTTTATTACAAATAAGGCAAATGGTGTCACTCTGATTTGTTTTAGTGAACCTCCAAACACACTTCAATCCGGGACCATTAGGAATTTGATCCTTCAAGCTCTTCAAACCCAACATTTAGAGATTCTACCATATTTGAAACTTGAAAGAGTGTACAAAAATATAAATACAAGGAATAAAGGGGGAAACCTCACTAAAAAGAATCTGAAGAAATAGTGTGAAAACAAATAATAAAAGGTGGGACTCACTTACTAACCTGATTCTCAAATCTCAAATACTACATCAATTTTTATTTTCACTTCCGACAAAAAAGTTGAATTTGATTTCAAAGCAAAATCGCAACATAAATGAAAAACTGAAATAAAAAAAAATTAGTTCGTACTATATTAACTGAAATGCATAAAAAAGAATTGAAAAAATATAGTTTTTTCTCAAATATCAAATGCATAAAAAATAAAAAAGAATTGAAATTAAAAATAAAAAAAAAATAGATAAATAAATAAAGAGGGATTGAGATCTAGATTGCGAGTTAAATGAGGTCCAAGTCGGTAAAAAATAAGGAGTAGTAGCGTTTTTTTAAAAAAACTAAATGAAGTTTGGATCGGGTCTTATCGGGTCGGGTTGGTTTGGTTTGGGCTTGAATAGTCATCGTCTACTTCGACAAGTCGTGGAATCGCCAGTTCTAAGTATACCTTAGTTCTTGTTAGTCCTGGACACGGTACGGTTTTGGAACCGCGAGTTTTGGTACTGCCACTCCTGTAACCACCACCCGTCACCCGCGGTGCTAGTGTCAGTTCTGGAACCGGCGGTTTCGGTTTTGGGCCAGCTTCCGGTCCTATATCTTTTTTAAATATTGTATAATAATATCACTACTTCCGTCCCTGAGTATTTGTCCAGTTTTGACTTTTTTCAGTCAACCATTTTCAACCTTTGACCTATAATTAAACAAAAAATAAATTGTATATTAATTAGATAAAATAATATTTTGAAAATATCTTATATAATAAATCTAATAACCCCTCCATCTTGCTATATTCGTCCACTTTTGTTTTGGACCAAAAACCAAGAAACTAAGGAAAATGACTCAATCTTCATCCTCGTCATCCTCCACTGTCTCGCTCTATTTTGCCACCGCCTAGACCAGCCATCTCTAATTTGCCACCATCCAACACCAGTTCGTCACTATCGAGACCACTGTCCAACACTCATTTACCACTCCAAGTTGATTTTAAATTCATTAAAACAAAAAACACTGCCTTTAACACTTGATTTCAAAATCAAAAAACAGAAAACAACTATCAGATTGAAGATCAAGAAACAAAAAGCAACAATAGTCGGAGAGAACAAAAAATCCAACAAGTGACGGAATCGAAGAGACTATCAAAGATTTCATAAAACATTTTACAATCAGATTGAAGATCTAAATTTTGATAATTCATCCAAAGACATCCGACCGTGGTCCAACTCCAGCTGTCATCAGAGAAAACATCCAGCTCCGATTCTAAGGCGGCGCTTGTGAAGGTGAGAGAGACGGAATTAGAAATCTGGAAGCGTCAATTTTGTCGATTTTGTTGTCATTGGAATTCAATAAAGGTGAGAAATGGCGTAAATGGTGAGGGCAAAAGAGTCATTTTATATTATTTTTGTTCCCTAGAATGGAAAGTGGACAAATACTATGGGACAACCAAAAAAAGAATACTGGACGAATACTGTGGGATGGAGGGAGAAAAAATATTTTTGTATCAATATCTAATATCATTTTCATTTAAATTGGGGTCAAAGTTTACTAATTTTGACCGAAAAAGTCAAAATTGGGCAAATACTCCGGGACATAAGGAGTATATACCAAAAGAGTTAATCTAATAATGTAGTTATTTAAACAATGAAAGTTGGTTAGTAAAATCACATTTATTACCCTAACGATTCAAGAAAAGTGACGAGGTAAAGAACAGTAAAGAAATCCTCGATGAAGCTTATAAATCGTGTCACCTAAATTCAACTAATTACAATTTAATTAAAAAAATACTAAGTAAGTTATTCGTCGGAACTACCACTTCCCTTTGTGGTTGCGTCCATGTAGTTTTACGTATTAATGTCGTATTCTACCTCTTGTGCTCGACGCCATGCCGCTAGAACTGAACTCTTGTTCCACAACTACCGTTGAAATCGACATAGATAACCCCTCTAGCTAGCATTCCGAGTAACGGGAATATGTGTTCATTTCGCTTCCACTATTCGAGTACGTCGAACTCGCTTTTGTTATCTTCATCGTCGTCGCATGGACGCCTTGGTACATCGCAATTTCTTTGTGTGAACTTATGGTTTACCACCCCTACTTGTAGAGGTAGAGGTACTCTTACTTTTTCTTGCCAAGAGGCCACCAACGATCCCTTTGAAACATTTCTTTATCCTCGGAACAGGAGGAGCTGCTGTTTCTTCCGTAGGATTACCGTACATAAGTTGAATTTTTTTATAAAAATACTCAAGGAGTTTAATGGAATTATCTCTGTCTTGTCCATTCTATTAAATGCTCATAATAATGACCATTGTCATCTAAAAGACAAATATAGTATTACTTTATGAGAATTTTAAATTTCTCAGTATTAAAGCATGGATCACAAATAATACCAATTTTATAAATACCAGGAATATACAAGTAATAAGCACACCATTTATCCTTCATAAGATACACATAGGGGGACGAAGTTGGATTAGACATACTTTCACGAAAATATGTAGCAATCGTAATACACTCGGAAAACAATTTGTTTGTCGTAGGTTTATAAACATGCGAGAAAGTTAGAGTTGCATTATTAAAAACTTCCAACACTTTGTTCAATTTTTAAACAATAAGAATTTATTCAAATCAGTCATACAATTAAGTTCATACTTAAAAAATGAAGCAAGTTCTTTATACCTCAACATTTGTGCAATCAACTTATAGGTACTATTCCATCTAATCGTATTGTCCTTAGCAAATGTTATTGGTTTTCTATTCTTAGATTTACCGAAAGACTTCCATGCATGAGAATGCAAACGACTACCCTGATTTAATTTTAAACCAAACTAAATGTTGGTCAATACCCTCCCCATAGCTTGTAACCTCAGTGGAACACACAAATTTAAAATATGACATGCACACCTTTGGTGTAGAAATCTAGCCATGGAGCTGCTAGGGGGACAATATTCTCTAAGTCTAGGAATGACAACGGTGTTATTATTAGCATGATCAAACCAAATGCAAACACTTTATCAAGTAAATAGTATTCTTTCAAGCAAAAGAACAATATTGTCACCCGTGTGAGATTTATTGAAGTCACGAAAAGCAAGAACACATTTATGCATCACCCAATTAGTATCTATCCAATGACAAGTAACACCCATGTACGGTAAGTTATGATATGTTTCACTTTAAATATCAGAACAAATGGTAACACGAGATTTAAAAGTAAGAAGAAAGTTAGTCAATTTTTTTTCAACTTTATATTGTCTAATTATTTCTCTTTTAATTTTTTTTCTTAAGTACCCTCTTGTTTGAGGGTTTAGTGTATTTTAAAGCCACAATTTTCAGAGAGCATGAAAGGTAAATTCTCCTTGCAAATCATCTCAGTCATTTTTTGTTTATTTTGCTCGTCGCTATAAACAAAGAGGTTGCCCTTACTTTTGTTTGCAAAGCGAGAAATCAGGGTCTGTTTTCCTTTTGCATTCATTTTGGTGAACTCCACGGGGTGCTTTGGACCATAACCCCAGAGATCCCCATATTTATTCTTATCCTACAATGTTTGCAAGTTCCCCAAATAATGCCATTTACTGTTTGTTTATTATCAAATTGATATACAAATAAATCAGACAGGTTTTTTTACCTCTCCTCCCCCACTTTCCTCGGTAGGGATGCTGCTCTTGGGAGTTGGTTCCTCTATTTCCTCATCGTCCTCGAAAATATCGTCAAGAGTTTGAGGATTCACATCATTTCTCGTCCCCATGAACTCATGAGATTCTTAATCATTCATTACGTCGGCTAGATATTGCTTTAGGATTGTCGGAAAGGAAGAGACAGAGTGTCTCGGCTGAGAGACACGTGAGCTTGAACCTTCGGACGTGACGGGGGCTTTGTCTCTAGTTAAACTTCTCCGGTTCAAACTTTCCCTATCGACCGACTTTCTATCTGACATTTTGGATAATATAAATATTGATATTGGATAATATATTAGTAAATCTATTTATAGTATAATATTCTAATATGAGTAATATATTATGAATTTATAATATGAAATTATTAATATATTATAATATATTTATAATGTTTTAACATATAAATTTTAATAATATGAATTTTTGAGATAGTAAGAGATTGAGAGATTGAGAGAATTGAAGAATAGATAGATTGAGAGAAGATTGTTTAAAGTGGTGTGATTTATAAAACAAAAGTAGGGGTATATATAGGATGTATTTTTATCCCCCCACCCCTTCCCCCATAGCTCCAAATGGCTATAAGAAAAATTGTTCGGAACTGGACCCGGAACCGCCGGTTCAGGTACTCCACTCCCCAAACCAGGAACCTGTACCGGTTCTCCACCACCGCCTAGCTGCCGCCGTCGCGTGTCCGGGTGCCGGAACCGCCGGTACCGTTTCCTGTCCACCTCTAGTTCTAGTATTTCATGGCAAACTTGTAATTTAGTTGAACTTGTAATGAGTAACTGAGATAAGAATAAGATGAACACTAGCTTTGTGGTGGTGGCAGTGTGGCATCATAGTTGGCAGTGTGGTGATGGTGAGTGTGTTGGCAGAGGGTGGAAGTGTGGCGGGGGAGTTGGCAGTGATGCGGCAGTGGTGGTGTAGCGGCAGTGGTGGTGGCAGTGTGGCGGCAGAGTTGGCAGTGTGGCAGCAACGTGGCGGCAAAGCTGGCAGTGTGGCAGCAGCGGTGGTTGCAGTGTGGTGGAGGAGTTGGCAGTGTGGCAGTTGGGCTGTATTTTGGACATTTAGGACTCATTTTACTCCTATTGATTACCTTCTCCCATAGGCTATTGGGCTGTATTTTAGTGGTTATTGGGCCGGCTGCCAGATATATAATATCCATTCTCGTCATGGATTACTCTACGACTGGACGACACCTTTCTGACGGCATAAGTAACTTTAATCGATAATTTTTTTTTAAAAAAAATTGAAAGTTAAAGTTGTGTACATGATCCACGTCTTTTATGCCCTGTTTCGTTGGGGATTTCCCAAACGCATACCCCTGCTTGATTGTAACCCCCCCAAATACACCAAACCTCCCTGAAATCTCCAATCCCAAATGCTCCATCCCATTTGGTTTTAGCCATACTTTAAAAATCAGGTGTATGCCACCCCTCTTCACAAAAAAAAACGAAAACAAACATAAAAAAACACGCCCACATCAAAACAACTCCGTAACCGACCAAGTGGACCAACACACCCAAGACTATTTGGTTGTGAATGAGGGGTTTCTCCTTCATGACTGCTCTAGGGGTTGGATTTGAAATGTGGTGGTGGCTAAAGGGATGGAGGATGCATCTGGTAATCCTTGCACCTCTGGGTCTGGGCGTCATCATAGATACTGGTAAAGCTTCACATCTCAAAGTCTCCATGGATGTTATCTGCAAAGGTTGCACCTCTACTGTTTTGCCAGAGTTGTGTTGGCTGTCATAGGCTGACATTTTGAGTCATCATTTCTTTTTATAAAAAAATTAATCTCCACATTATGTGTATGCATCAATTTGCTATCATTTGTGGATATTTGATGATTACTATTTGGTTTGGAAAATAGCATTTTTCTGTGGTTCCAATATGAGATAATGTTTTTGGTTCCCAATTACGTTTCCTGACAAGTGCTTTGCTTTTAAGAGCAAGTCTCTAGGTCTGAGTCTTATTAATACCTTTTGTAAGAAAGGTGATTGATTGAATTTATTAAATATTACAAATACTTAATGAGCTCTGACATTTCATATAGCTATTGGCGAACAAAAAAACAAAAATCACAAAAGCAATAAGGTTTCTCATATTATTTTCTTTTTCTCTGTTTCCATATCTTCCTTGCAGATTCCAGGGTCGTTGTTTGAAAGTGTGCTTAAGTGTCTTACTAATGTTGTTAGCTTGGAGGCACCTTCATTGGCTTCTGTTGCAATGCAAGCACTAGGTCATATTGGACTTTCGTTTTCACTGTCTCCTTTTCTTCATGACACCAGTCCAGGTGTGCTGTTATGAGTTTGGTGAATGAAATGATTTAGGATTGCAATTTTAAAAACTTTAGGTTTAACTAAAATAAAAGTTGTAAATTGCAGCTTCTGTATTGACTATTTTGAATGAAAAATTGATCAAGCTTCTTAGTAGTGATGATATTAAAGCTGGTCAACGAATTGTTATATCTTTGGGGCACATGTCTTTTAAGGAGAGTTCAGCTGCAAATTTGAATAATGCTCTGGACCTGATTTTTAGCCTTTGCCACTCAAAGGTAGATGAAAGCTTACATGTTTTGTTAACAGCTAGTTTTTCTTTTCTTATTTTTTCAAGCATTTTTCAGGAGGCATTCTCGGGCTCTTTTCCTTAACAGCTCTCTAGTACTTAATTTTTTCTCTTCAAGTGTTCAACATTATTGAGATGAATACTAGGAAAAATGGTTGGATTAAGGCTTTCAAGTATATCTGGATTTTATATTTTATTTATAGTTCTACAAGTATTTTTAAAGCCTGTCTCTCTCTCTCTCTCTCTCTCTCTCTCTCACTCGCACACACACACACACATGGGGGAGACACTTGTTTTTGTGATTAAGAAGCATGTTTCGATGCTTCATAGACACTATCCTGCATAAAGGTATATTATTTGGATTTATCTTTACCTAAATTTGGAGTTGACCAGGTAGAAGATATCTTGTTTGCTGCTGGTGAGGCTCTTGCATTTCTATGGGGTGGTGTTCCTGTGACTCCTGATACTATTCTTAAAACAAACTATACTTCTCTTTCCACAAGCTCAAACTTTTTGATGGGAAACATATCGTCCTCATTGCTTAGTTCTAGCAGTATGGACTTTGACAAAAGTAATGATCATGATATTACAAGAGATGCAATTACTAGGAAGCTGTTTGATGTTCTGTTATTTAGCAGCCGAAAGGAAGAGCGATGTGCTGGAACTGTATGGCTTCTGTCACTGACAATATATTGTGGTCACCATCCAACTATCCAAAAACTGCTTCCAGACATCCAGGTTCATCTTTTTAACAACCCAATATTTGAACCAGAACTTCAATACTCTGCACTCTCAGTTCCTGTTTTTTGCATCTACAGAAAACTTCGTCTAGTGTTGCAGTTTACACAACAAAATGACATTTAATTTTGTATTGTACTTTTAACTTCTGTGGGGTTTCTGAGAGTAGGGCTGTAAATGGGTAAACAAAAATTCGATTATCGTCCGTATCCGTATTTGTTTATATGAAAAGTATCCGAATCCGTTTAGAACAACTAGTATCCATATTTGATTAAGGACATCCGATTGGTAAACACATGCAGATTTGGAAATCTTATACCCAAGGTGTTTAACATCCAATCCGCATGTACATTTGTTTGAGTAACCATTTATCTGTTTAGCTATATACTTATCCCGCTATGCGTATTTTGATTATTATATGAAAATATTATGTAAATCCATTAAAATTCCATACATGAAAACAAAATTTATATTAATATATATTTAAATTTTAAAATACAATTGTAGGGTCACTACTAACTACTCCTTTTCGGCTGCTAAATAAAGGAGTGAGGCCAATTTTAGTTTCTTTTTAGTTAAGGAAGTGAGGCCAGAAAATTTTTCATTTTTTAATTTTTATTTGTTGTGTAATACCTTAACCAATTACACCAAACAACCACGACCAGACATACAATCACACCTAAGAACATCCAAAAGTTAGCAAAGGTTCAGGATATATGTAATACAAATATTATACATCAAATCCTTAGTCTTAACTCTTAATGACATCATCATTACAAAATTTGGATAATAAATCAAAGTAGATAGCCTTCTGCATCTTCCAAAGTGTGTATATCATGCAATAGAAAGAAAGTCTAGCTGTCTTGCTCCTCACACATGCACCATCATATTCCTTACACATTCGCTTGATGACACTCAAGAAGGTAGACATATCCCGTGGCCTGTGCCAAGCCCTCCAAACTGTTCTAGAGAAAGGACATTTGAATAACAATTGTGCTAGCATTTCTTGCTCCATTCCACAAAAGCTGCACTGTCACCCTATATCCAAGAAAAACAAGTTATCCCTGGTTGGCAATCTATTTTGAAAGCCAAGCTGCTCAATAGAGGAAAATTATATATTTCATGAAATCACTTACAATAGCTCTTGAAGCCACGTGAAATCATTTTATGTTTGCATGTTTCTGACTTTCTTCGTCTTCTGTTATTTATTTATTTACTCATAATAATGACGTTTTTGAATTGGTTGTAATAGGAGTCAGGACTAGGGCTACCTGTATGCGCTATTTCCACTCTCAAAAATAGATTTAATAAAATGTCTGACATTGCTCATATTGATTTCAGGAAGCATTTTCACACCTTCTAGCAGATCAAAATGAGCTCATACAGGAGCTGGCATCTCAAGGGCTTAGTATTGTGTATGAAATTGGTGATGCTTCTATGAAGAAAAACTTAGTTGATGCTCTTGTTGGTACACTAACTGGATCGGGAAAGAGGAAAAGAGCAGTTAAGGTTGGTATTAAACTCTCATGTTCTGGCTCCATTTTCCGTTCTTTTGCTCTTTCTTTTAGCCCAAGTGTCCAACTAAGGAAATTGTACATCGTACTTCTTACACCTCATGGTCCTCATGCCAGAGGAAGTTCCATGGCATATGCTTGATGTACTTATTGGACACAGAGCTACTGTCTTTGACATTTCTCTTATGTGTATACTTCTAACCCCTTTCTCTTTTTTCCCCTTTTAGATCAATGAAGATTCCGAAGTTTTTCAAGAGGGTCTGATTGGTGAAAGTCCTACTGGTGGGAAGCTAAGTACATATAAGGAACTTTGTAATTTGGCTAATGAGATGGGGAAGCCAGACTTGATCTATAAATTCATGGACTTGGCCAATTACCAGTCTTCTTTGAACTCAAAAAGAGGTGCTGCTTTTGGGTTTTCTAAGATAGCGAAATATGCAGGGGATGCTTTGCAACCATACTTATGTACTTTGATTCCAAGACTTCTTCGTTACCAATATGATCCGGATAAAAATGTGCAGGTATATGGCTTTATACTTTTAAGTAGCCCTCTTTCATTTTAAGATTGTCAATTATATTACCTCTCTTTGTATGTTTCCACATTTGACCTGCCGCAACTATTAAGAAGTTTTGTAGTTGAGATTTATGTAGAGGAGATAATTAATTTTAGCCACACAACTTTTTCCTTGAAAGGAAGGTGCAACCTTATTTTGGGACGGAAAACGGAAGTGCAGAAACTTTTTATGAGACCAATGTAGTACATGGTAGCTTAGCTATTTCCGTTGGTGTATAAGTCGGACTACATTTTATGTGTCTACTTATGGCTTAAAAGATTCAACCAATTGCCTGCATGAAATCATAACAATACACCCATCAATCCATCATTACCTTCTATTATTTCAATGCTACAGAAGTATTCAACATTTTTCCTACAGGGAATCTTGAGCTCTAATTTTTTTGCATTTCTCTCTCTCTCTCTCTCCCTCTCTCCCTCTCTCTCTTACTCTCTCTCTGAACCATTAATTGCTACTTTCTTTTTAATTATTTTGTGCCGAAAGCTTTAATAGGATACTTAGTCTCACATAGCTTACTCTTTTCTTTTACTTTAGGATGCAATGACACACATCTGGCGGTCGCTGGTTGGAGATTCAAAGAGCACTATTGATGAACATTTTGACTTAATTGTTCATGATCTTTTGGTTCAAAGTGGATCTAGACTTTGGCGCTCACGGGAGGCTTCCTGTCTTGCACTTTCAGATATATTACAAGGGAGAAGATTTGATCAGGTTCTTATCTTGTTTTGTTATATTTGCAGGCCATTAGATGACAATTTTGTTTTAGATAATCATTTGAAAGGGAAGTGTTTTGTATTTGTACTTTTGTAGTGATCATCTACCAATGCTCAAACAATTTTAAAAACCTGCTTATCAAACGAAAGTACCAATTTGAGTCTGTTCCCACTAGGAAAAACACACACAACACAAATGAAAATAATTAAGTGGCTAGAATGTTAGATATTAAAAGTACTTGCTTCATGTGCTTAATATATGGATAAGAAACCTTTAAAACTGATTGCAGTGGGGGTTGGAGCCTTGAAGGTACTTGTAAAACATTCTCAATAAGTTGGGTATGAAAATATTTGGAATTTCTTAATAGAGCTTAGTAAATTATTTCATTGGCACTGGATAGTGTGGGAATCTTTGCTTTTGCACTGGAAATTACTTATGTAAGTTCTTGGATATCTCAATCCTTTGTTGATGTGGTGAGATTACTCCTGCCCTATTGTTTTTTATTTGTCCCTACTCCCTATCAGGAATCTCGTTTTGTCCGTAACTCCTGTAAGTCCATATAGACAACACTTAATAAGATTTGAAGTAGAAGCTTAGTATGTTTGTTTGTAGTTCTTTAACTCACTGAATCCCCAGTATATTAGCTGCACGATGTTCAATTTTTTTAATTTCCTTACTGTGTTTGAGACTCTGAGGTTCTTGCATGTCATCACTTCGGTTTTGTTTTAATTTTTTGGCCAATCACTTTCAATAATTGACATCCATTTGCAACAAATGGGCAAGCTGGCTTGCTCTTTTTCAATATTGTACTCTTGAATCTAGCTACTTTGGGGGGGGGGAACGAATAAGATTGTTATGAAGGGATGGCATAGAAATGTTCATGCGTCGATACTTGATACAGATTGGTTTTAGAAACTTCAATATTTTGTGTAGGATCCATGAAATGAGATCATGAACTTTATTTGTTTATCGTGTTGCATTTCGTATGTTACAATTTAGGTGGAGACAATTAAGGGTTGTTTTGGAGGGATAAGATCAAATCTGCATGTGCTCATACACGGTTAAGAAACCTCATCTTTTTCATGGTGTAGGAACCGTATAAGAATTTGATGGGCTCATGGATACTCGAGCAAGCACTTGGTCATGTTTGAAAATATCGTAGTCTATAGCAGCTCACAAGCTTACATCATAATATTGGATTTCTAAGTTCTAAATTTTGATAATTTGTTAGCTTTTTAAGGTGCCTTTGAAAATTTTTGTGTTATCCTTTGTGTGTTTTGTAATTTAGGTTAATAAGTATTTGAAAAGAATATGGAGCACTGCTTTTCGTGCCATGGATGACATCAAAGAGTCAGTTCGGAATGCTGGAGATAGATTATGCCGTGCTGTCACTTCATTAACACAGAGACTATGTGATATCTCTCTCACTGAAGCCTCAGATGCAAAACTAGCGATGGATATTGTATTACCTTTGTTGATTACTGATGGTATAATGAGCAAAGTTGAAAATATTCGCAAGGCTTCCATTGGAGTGATTACAAAGCTTGCTAAGGTGAAGGAGTTGTGTGCTAAAATAAGTAGTAAATGCATATCATTAGATATTATTCCATAAAATTGTTTTGAAGTTTGTTTACTTCTGAGTTGACCAATTCGTATTGAGGTATTATTGTTGGGGGTAAAGAGCAATATCATGCCTAGTTTATTTGAGCTAATTAGCCTTCAAAAATCTTTAACTTGCATACAAGAAGGGGTCTGAATTATATTTTATTTGAAGTGCTCTCTTACATTCATTTGTCATGTTTGCTGTTGTTAGAAGTAACATACAAACTACAGAGTACACCGCCTGACCTGTTCTGGTTTATCAAGTTAATATATTAGTTGACCTTCGGAAGGATGTGGCCCAATGGCTCAAATAAGAGATCAGATTTTTCACTGTAAATGGGAAATGTTTCAGGCTCAAAATTAGTTTTCATTGTTTTAGAATAAGTGATATGAAGGTTCATGCTTAACACAAAATGTTTTACCAGCTATTCCAGTGTGTGTAGATGCACACTGTTCATGATTTATATGCTATCTATCTGTACACTTTTCTGGTACAAAATTACAAATACTCTTGTGCATTGACTTAGGTTCCTATAGGGGATGAAGTAATATGAATTTCATGCTTCTGTTTTCCCTATTTTTTCGCGGTTGAGGAATATTTGGTATTCTAGGGCTTGCATGAAAGTTTGCTCTGATGTGGACTTGGTTATGCTGTCCCATTATTTAAAGGTCACATCTTCATACCCGCCCCAAACCCGACTTCTGATAAAACCCTGGGTCTGTTGTTGTATTAAAAATGATTGCTCATTCTTTCCATTATTGGAATTTCTCATTGTCCTGATTATTTTATGTATTTGCAGAGTGCCGGTATTTCACTTCGTCCACATTTGCCAGATCTGGTGTGTTGCATGCTGGAAAGCCTATCAAGCCTGGAAGACCAAGGGCTGAACTATGTTGAGGTCTGGTGCTTTTTTTTCCATCTGCATTGCTTCATTATTCTTATTTGAAGTTCAGTTAGTTTGAGGATGCAAAATACTTCATGTTGAATCGCTTGGAAATTGAAATCTGTTTATGAATCATTGGCATCACCTAATTTCTCTTTCTTTCTCAGTTGCATGCTGCAAATGTTGGAATACAAACAGAGAAACTTGAAAACTTACGCATATCAATGGCGAAAAGTTCTCCAATGTGGGAAACACTGGAGCGTTGTATAGATATTATTGATTCTGGTTCACTGGAGTTATTGATTCCTCGTATTGTTCATCTGGTTCGTGTAGGTGTCGGCTTAAACACTAGGTAGATTTAAGACTTTTATTAAGTTTATTATTATATTTTATGACTCTTAAGAATTGTGTGGGAGGTATATATCTTTTAAATTTTTTTGAAATAACATGTATTCTTTCAAATACTTTCCCTTGTCTGTGGCGAAAACCTAGCTTTGAAATTATCAAGTTCGTCAATTTTGTTTATGCATTTTTGCACAGATTTATAATGTGTTTTTATTACTCCTTACTTGCATATGTAGCCACAACAAACAATCCTAACATTGTTGCGGTTGGGGGTCAGGGTGTACACAATCTTACCCCTGTAATAATTGGGTGGCTGCTTTGATGCGTTTCCGTTAGACCCTTGATGCATTTCGGCATTTACTGGCCAAAATAATTGTCTTCGTTTACTACTTGCATATGTAGCACACATAATTTTGTTAGAGCAATTTGTGTACTCAATGATCTCCCTTCTAAAAAAATTGAGCAGGAAATTTTTATATTTTGGTAGAACACGAAATCTGAGTATTTCTGACATATTTTTCATTAGAGCAGTTTGTATACTTAATGATCCCATCTTTTTCTAAAACCTGATAAACATTACTATTTCATTCTCCATTAATGGATATCTTCTTGGCTTTTTTTTGACCCCATTCAGACTAAATCTCTAATAAAGATGGTCACTTAATCTGCAGGGTTGGTGTGGCTAATTTCTTAAGTTCATTGGTTCAAAAAGTTGGTAATGATATCAAGCCATTTATTTCCATGCTACTGAAGCTCCTGTTGCATGTAGTTACTGATGAAAAAAGTGCTACTGCAAAACGTGGATTTTCAAATGCTTGTGCAACAGTATTGAAGTATGCATCTCCTACTCTGGCCCAGAAGTTAATTGAGGACACTGCTGCTCTGCAAAGTGGTGATAGAAATTCTCAGATATCATGCGCAATTCTTTTGAAAAGCTACTCCTCTAACGCTACCGATATTTTGAGTAGATATAGTGCCATAACTGTGCCTGTTGTTTTTATATCAAGGTCAAACTCAAGCTCGTATTTATTATTTCAACATTATATCTATTCCTGTGAGATAATGTTTTACCTAGTTCCTGTATCACTGTTATTCATAGTCAAGAAGTTCCCCCTTCCCCACCAGTCCACTCATATCTCATTGTAAGTTGTAACTTGTAAGTGAACCTTATCCTCTTCATGCAATGTTGAAGTGTGCGAGCTAAATTATTTTTCTTTATTTGATGACTTTTGAGCGCTTCACATTTAAATCCACTATGTGCACCTTTGTTAAAAAATACCAGTGTTGCTGTTTTTTTTTCTTTTTTTGGTACACCTAATGTGGACCACTTTTTCTGTTTCCATATGAAAAGTATCTTTTTAAACCTTGAGTCACTTATAAGATGGTGTTTCAGGACATAGACTCGGATATCCATTTCTTGGTTTTGAAGGTAATATTAAGTCTAATCTAGGAGGGTAATGGAATGAACCATAAAAGCATACTGGAATGAAGTTTAAAGGCATAATTTTAAATGGTTGTTGCTTCATGACCACAGTAACCTACTGAATTCCAAGCTGAACTATTTGTCTTAATTTATTTCTCTTTTATATTGTGTCACTGTGAGATGAAAAAAGAGTTAAACAATTGAATGTGATTCAGATTTGTATTGCAATTTTTCTTCAAGTGTATAAAATGAAGATTTATTGATATGTTAAAAATATTGATATTGAATGAACCTTGTGCAAAATATTACTAGCTTTCTCAAATTTATTTCATGTGCAGTAAAACATGGTTTACTACTACGTCTTTTGGTCTATAATATCATTCTGTTGCTTCTATTAATTACATTGTCTATTCCTGATTGAAGCAGGTTGAGACTGATTTCTAGCTTCACTTTCCTTTATTTGTAATCTGAAATGTCACCTTGTATACCATGGCCACCCAAATTCGTAAATTTGAACTGTTTTTTTTTTGCAGATTTGAGGATGATAAGATTGTTTCCAATCTATATCAAGAAATGTGGGAAGAAAATATGAATAGTGAGCGGGTAACTCTTCAGCTTTACTTGGATGAAATTGTTAATCTTCTCAATGAAGGAATTATGTCATCCTCGTGGTCAAATAAACGCAAGGTATTCACTGCTCCCCCCGTATTTCATTCTATTTGTTTTCATTAATGTCTTGTTAGTTCATATACTGCTATTCTACAGGCAGCCCATGCAATAAGGAAGCTGTGTGAGATACTTGGTAACTCAGTATCTTCACATCATCATTTGTTGCTCACGCCTCTAATGAAGGAAATACCTGGCCGTTTATGGGAAGTAAGATCCCAGTGCTACCTATTTATTATGCTAGAACAAGTTGATTTACCCTTTAATTAGTGTATTTTCTGAACTTTCTTCAATTCATAATTTCAAGTGATGCATGAATGGAATTGTCTTGGTAATAAATCTATCCATGCCCAACATATGGCAACACAAAAAGGAATACTACACACACACACTCCATCTCCAAATGAACATGAGACACGAATAACAGTGCTTGACCAAAGTCTTTTTTTTAGTTCAATTTATTTAAACTATACATAGTCACACCATGAAGGTTTGAGAACATATCATTGAGGCTAGGTGGAGGAAAGAGGTGTGCATTTTTGAGAATCAGTTTGGTTTCATGCCTTACCCGTGTAATACCGAGGCTATTCACCTTCCAAAAAGAATGATAGAGGAATATAAGGTCAAAAAGAGGGACCGTGGTATTTATTGTCTTTGAGAAGGCATACGATAAGCTTCCAAAGGAGATCTTGTGGAGGTGTTTATAGTATAGATGGGTATGGATTGCTGAATCTGTGCGGTACTGTGGTAGAGGTGAGGTCACACCAGGGTTCTGCACTTAGTCCTTTTGATTTTCGCTTTGAATAGAGTGCAGATTGAGCTGGACTATCACCGAATAGATGGAATGTTGCTTCACTGGTTGGACAACTAAGTTGGAAGTAGGAGTGAGGATTGATTTGCTCCCGGTGCCAAAGAGACAAGTTTTGGCACCTTGGTCTGGTCATTTAGGTTGATGAGACGATAGATTAGAATGTTTTTCCTTGTATTGGATCCATTTGGGCAATAAGAAAGTTTGCTTCAGGTGTCCTTTAGAGTGTTGAGCGGTGAACAAACGGCACGTTCGTTAGCTTCATGTTGCAGAGATGAGAATGTTGAGGTTGATGAGAATGTTGAGGTTGATGTGTTGTCATACGACTACACGAGCATGGTTAAGACTTGTAGCAAGGTTATTTGGGGAAGGGTGAGAGTGGTTCTTGTGCATGATAAGTTGTGAGATGTAAGTGGCTTGTAGTAGTGAATGTGGGTAGGGGTTGGGGTATGCCTAGAAAGATTTGAGAGGTGATTAGACATGACATACGACTTAAGGGTCTTCATGAAGATATGGCCTTAGATAGGAGTGCCCACTAAGATTATAATAATTGGGTAGACCTCTCATGCATTTTTATCTTAGTTTGAAGCTTGTACACGTGTGCTCTCTGTGCTTGGATCAAGTTGCTAATGTGGGTATATGTGCATCTTGTTTATGTGTTTCTTGTTTTTTGTCTTTGTGCTCTTACTTTGTTTGTGCTATTGTGCTTAAATTTTCTGTGCTTCACTACTTTGTTTGAGTTGAAGGTCTGTTGGAAAAATCTCTCTGATTCCGATTTGGGGTAAGGTCTGCCTACATATATCCTTTTCAGGCCTACTTTTTGTGGGATTTTACGAGCTTTGTTGTATTTTATTTTAATATTGGTGTAAAATTTAAATGTAAAAATTTATAAATCAACATCAAAAATTTTACAAAACAAGATATGACTTGAGTATCATATTTTAACAAATGATCAATGAAAATATGCGAGTGAAGATATAATAGTATGACGTGTGAATAGTAATTGTAAAGTTCATTTGGAGATGGATGGGGTAAATAGTAAAAATGGTTTTATCCAATGGGCAAGTAGCCAAGTGTTCACTTCTGTTGAAAGTTTTTAGAAAACTTCTACAATAAGATGGATTATATGTAAGTTTCTCCAAATGCATTTTCTTTTATATAACAACTCCATCAGTCCCATTTTATTTTTTTAATTCACCATTCACCTATTCAGAGGTCAAACTATTTCTTCTTTCTCTACTTATTTTCGGTTATCATTTGTTAAAATAACATAGTCATGTCACCTCTGTTTTATAGAAATTTTGATGTAATTTTTAGCTAGACAAAATTAATTTATATATTTGCTCTAATACAAGAGCAACAACAACAACAAAGCCTTAACTCACTAGGTGGGATCGGCTACATGGATCAAACGAAACCATTGCGCCCTATCATTTAACATATCAGTTGGGTGCTATGAGATCATTCACGCAAAGGTCTCCCTTGATCACTAGTTGCCAAGTCTTCTTAGGTCTACCTCTTTCTCTAGCCACATGTCTATTTACCCTTTGATCTAACCCTTCTCACAAGATGCTCTATTAGTCCTCTCTCCACATGTCCAAACCACCTAAGACGCGTTTCCACCATCTTTTCTAAAATAGGTCCCACTCCTACTTTATTTCCCATATCTTCAATCCTTATTTTATCCATACACGTATGACCGCTCATCCAACAAAACATCTTTATTTCCGCCACACTAACCTTGTGTTCATGACTTCATGTTCTTCCTTTGCTGCATACACTATAGCTGGTCTAATTAGGGGTGGACACGGTACCGGTACAGTACCGGTACCGGAAACGGTACCGCCGGTTCCGGTACCGTTACCGTCGGCCGGTACGGTCCACCGGTTCCGGGAACCGGTGCCGGTACCGCCCAATCCGGTACCGGTTCCGGTGCCCATTTTTCGGTACCGGCACCGGCGGTTCCGGTTCCGGTACCGTTACCGTTTTTTTTTATTTTTTTATTTTATTTCATTCTTTGCTTTATCAATTTCATTTTTAGATTTTTTTATTTCATCATTTCCTTTAACAATTACACATTTACAATTTTACATTTTAAAAATATAATAAAAAAGCAAAAAAAAAAAACAAAATTAGGG
Organism: Cuscuta australis; assembly: GCA_003260385.1. NCBI lineage: Eukaryota > Viridiplantae > Streptophyta > Magnoliopsida > Solanales > Convolvulaceae > Cuscuta > Cuscuta australis. The sequence continues at coordinate 91,591 of NQVE01000201.1, forward strand.
GTGGCCGAAACGGTACCGGAAACGGTACCGGAACCGGAACCGGTACCGGCCGGTCCGGTACCGGTACCGGTACCAAGGGGTGGCGGTACCGGAACCGGCGGTTCCGGAACCGGAACCGTCCCGGAACCGTACCGTGTCCACCCCTAGGTCTAATAGCAGTACTGTAAAATTTTTCCTTTAGTTTTAAAGGTACTTTTTGGTTACATATAAAGCCCAAAGCACTCTGCCATTTTGACCAACCAGCTTGAATCCTTTTGTTAAGATCATCCTCTATTTCTCCATTCTCTTAAATTAGATCATCCTTTATTTTTCCATTCTCTTAAATGATACACCCAAGATATTTAAATCTCTTTACTTGTGGTATAGTATTTTCTTCAACTTTCACGTCGATGTTACTATTTTTCCTTCTGTTGCCAAACTTGCAATCCATGTACTCTGTTTTAGTGCGACTTATATGCCAGCCATGCAACTCCAAAACCTGTCTCCACACATCCAACTTTCCATTCAAATTTTCTCATGATTTGCCCATAAGGATAATGTCATAGGCAAAAGGCATGCACCATGGTACAGGTTCTTGGATATGTTCGGTAAGAACGTCCAATACTAGGGTAGAAAGACATGGGCTTAATGATGACCCTTGGTGTAATCCTACACCATCGTACATGTCCTTAATCGCCCCAATGTAAGCAATCCTTACTCCTTTTTTCTCTAACACCTTTCACAATACTTCTCCTCACCAAGTATAGCCGTTGTAGTTGATCTTCCTGGCATAAAACCAAACTGGTTCTTTGACACCAAAGTCTCTTGTCTCAACCTCCGTTCAACCACTCTTTCCCATAATTTCATTGTATGACTCATAAGCTTGACCTGGAGTTTCCACAACTCTCAACTCTGAATATCCCTCCTTATTCTTGTAAAAAGGAACCAAAATGCTCTTCCTCCCTTTGCAATCTTGTAAGTACATCTTATCTTTGCTCCAATATTTAAATAAATTGATTTGAAAATTACTTTAGTCAAGTTTCGTTATCTGCAGTGAGACAATTTTTGTGGGACAGTATTTTTCTAATCAATGCAAATCAATGTGTTGCGCAATAAATTTTCTGACCATCCATTACCCTTTGAGGATGGCAGCATAATATGAGTTATATGACTAGAAGAATATCTCCTCCCTTTCCTCCATGATTACAAATCAGTACTGTCTTCTTTTCCCTTAAATAATTTCACCATGAATCTTCACTCTAAATGAAGTATGCTTAATCACAACTCTACCTTTAACTTTTTCTTTTAAACAAAAAATTTTAAAACTTCCCTTTTATTTTCCCTGTCTGTGTGGGAGCGGATGGGGAACCAATGAAAAGCATATAGGAACATGAGGAATAATTGCTTGGCATTCATTTTTCATGGATTCGTGAGATAAGTGCTGCTTCCCGTCCCCAAAATGCCCCCATTTGGGTACTTGGAGACATTTCAACACCAAAATCCTTTTTAAAATTTGGAAAAGCTGGTGCTCCTCTTTCCTGAACCCGTTCCGTCTCCATGCAACTTTTACTTACAAATATTTGAAAGCTTTCGTCAAAAGATATCTATATTGTAATTTTCTTGGTTCATAGTTTACATGCTTCGGATGTAACAATGGATTGGCCTGTGCTAATGTGAAGTCATTCCATTTTTCCTGATTTAAGCTAATGGTTCTTTCTTTTTTCTTTTTATGGCAGGGAAAAGAAGCCTTACTTTATGCATTATCTTCTCTTTGTAAATCATGCTACGAAGCAATTTCTGCTGCCAATCCTGAGTCTCCAAACTCCATTTTGGATCTCATATCTAATGCCTGCACAAAAAAAACACGCAAGTATCAGGAAGCTGCCTTTGACTGTCTTGAGCAGGTAAACACTCACCAGCTTTGAACAAACTTAAATACTGCTGGTTTTACATACTTAGCGTGTTGAACACAGATAGTAATATGCAGCGAAGAAAGCAGGCTTAACATTTACATGCAAAAAAGGCAGATACAGATGCTTTTTATGGACCCCCAAGACAATGGGGCATTTCATATATGAACAGGATTAGAAATTTATAATTGCATCACAAATTTCGAGACAACGACAACTGGTTGAATTTTTTGTATTAAACGAGCATCTGTAATTAAAGATGACTATAGCACAATGGTCTAAATGTTTGGGAGTGGTTCTTACTCACTTTATTCCAAGTATTACAAGTAAAATTGATAAATGTATTCTCTGGGGGTGGGGGGGGGGGGGGATCAATCTAATCCTACTCAAATTCATTGCACCAAGCAAGCCTTGTATATAGGAGCCTTCCCTAACTTGAAAAGGTCTCTGAACTTAGTTCGAAACAACTGCTGTTTTGTTTTAAAATGTGTAACAGTCATTGTCGGTTGCCTGGGGGATTACTGTCGTGAAAATATTTATAAGAACAAAAAACAATGAACCTAACAAAAAGTTCATTATAGAAATCTTAGCCTAACCAAGAAAAAGAAAAACTTATCGAGGTTTTGAAAATTACAACGTAATAGAATGAAAGGAGGATTATACAAAGTTTTTCTTTACAACAAAAAAAGGTTTCGAAAATTTTCAATGGAGACTTGAAGACCTTAAAAGCAACTGAGCGAGGCTAACCTCAAAATACTTTCTTCACTTTAAGCCGAAAGAATTATGTGAGGCCACTCTAGGACGAAAAAGCTGCAATTCCAAAGCCTGTAGACAATGAAAAAGGGGATGGCTAACTGTTGCCTCGTTCTTGAGGCACTTAACATATCAATTGACACGCAAAAATAAAGTTATACTCTCTGTCGAAGTTGGTTCTTCCCATTCTGGCATGACACGGTTTTATTGTAAAATGCTTAAGCTTTCCATTTTTCCCCTTTCATGTTTCAACTGTACGCCCCTTGGCACTCTTCTTCTTCCTTTTCATACCCACTACCCCGCCCCTATCGTGTGTCCTCAATCACAGACCTTTTCTCTTCTTCTTCTTCTTCAACCTCTAACCTATCCCCTCTCCTGCCTCCATCACAACAATTTTTTTCTTCAACCTCAAACCCGCTACTGCCTCTTATGTCTTAACTCATCCTCTGCTCTCTCCGGTGACCCAACGTTACTCACATGCAGAAGGGAAACAAAATCAATGTTAAAACACTAAACGAAATCAAAATTGAAGAGATGGCGATGAAAAAATGAAACATAAAAATAATCAAATCTAGAGTTCCTGAGAGGGACGATGCAGAGATCGAAGGTTGAAGGTTGAAGTATTCCTTGGGGAGTACTACCAACATAAAGCTCACATCTTTTTACATTGTAATACACCACCTCAAATCCATGTCCCAAAGAGATTACCCTAATCCAGCTCAAAGCTCAACTGTTGCATGAAGAATTACAATGCTAAATCAAAACTCTACTTTTTATTACATGTGTTATTCTAAACTCTGCTTCTTAGAAGCTCTGTAGTCTCGGGCAAACAAACTCAATCCCACCCCCTCCCCCTGCCTCAAAAACAAAAGCATACGTTTCCTTTATTCTTGTGTTGCTATCACGGTTTTTTGCTCCATTATGACATGTTTGTTTTCCCAAGGCTTATTGTGACTATGCAATGATTTGAATAAAGGGGTGATGCATTGTTTGATGGATACTACCAACACAAATCATGGAATGAAGTCGATTAATTTCTCAGGAAATCATTGGGATTTAATATCCCAATGATTGTTGATTGATTGCTAGTTTGAATTTGAATTTTATTTGCTTTGAGACTGTCACATAGTTTTGGTAGGATATTTTTATAGTTCCATCTTTCAGTTTATCATTTGATACCAAACTACATTTTGGGAATCTGATTGCACTAACAAGAATAAAAGGAGTTATAAAGAAACAGAGGAGATGGAAACTCTGTAATTTTCGAACTCTAATGATTTTATTTTAATCCATGTTCATTACATCAACCATCGTAGTTCTTTTGCCATTCAAAGTTGAAAGTTGACAAGAACAACCTTATTCTTAACTCTTGAGATGCTGCTATGTATTCCTTGATACGTTGGTATAATATATCTATCTATCTTCATATTCCTCTCATTCTCTACACGTAAAATCTCTTCTACTCACTTTCGCTAATCAGCCACCACCCACCTGATCTGTTACTACACTTATTTTAAAAACTAAATTAACTGTATTGTCCCATTTCATTGGCACTTGATGAATTTTTAGTACATGCCTTTATGATGATTTGACATCTATTTTATAATAATAAACTCTGTCCGGGAATTTATTTCCCCAGTTTACCCAACAGGCTTATTTAGGAGAGTAAAAACTCGTATTGTCTTGTCTAAATTGCCCCTACACTATTCATCAACTCTAATGTTTGTACGTTGTTTGCTTGCCTAACTTGAATACTGCCATACAGAGGTAACTTCAATTGAATTCAAAGAGAAAATAATGTTGGAGTAGATCTTGCAATGGAGTAGAAATTAACAAGCAAAGGGAATTTCAATTGAATTCCGAGAGACCTCAATTTAAAAAGACAGTAATTAATGGTGCAGCCGCACCCCAGGCACCTTCCTACCACGCCTTCCTCCACCTCTGCTCACGCTACTGCGACATCCACAAGCACGGTGACCACGACCTGCCTCCGCTAGAGTCTGATGAGTGATGACTGCAACATGCACAATTCTAGTCACTATGTTTTGCGTGCACTCGACATCCACAAGTACGGTGACCATAACCTCGCCTCTGCTCCTGCTCCTGCCACAAGGCGTTGCATTCCTAGAGATGCATGCAAGGATTTTCTTGCTTCGAGATGCTGCCCATCTAGTCCCGAACCCTTCAATGTTGGAATAGATTTTGCCATGGAGTAGAATCAGTAGATCTTCTAAAGCTATAAAGTTAAAAGAAAAAGAAGAATTGAAGGGAGACGAAGGATTGAAGGAAGGAAGAAGAACATGGTGGCGGTAGTGGCGATCTACAAATCTAAAGGAAGAAGAAGACGAATCCAAGGGGAAGAAGAAGAATGGAAGGAAGAAGAGGATGATGAAATGTGGCAGGTGGCATTTGTGGATAATTCTAGGTTTAGAAGAGAGTAATGGGGATGGTAGGTAAGATAATGGAAGGGGTAAATGAGATATTTTACATTAAATAATTTGCCAAATAAGGAAATGAGAAGAAAATCTTCGGACGGTCCAAAAAGGTAAGTGAGAAGTAAATATCTGGATGGATGGAGTAACTTAATATGGGTTTCTTTCTTGATGTTTATTAGTAATAATTTTTCATTGGAATTTTTCATTCTGTTTTTCATATTGACACCTTTAAACCATGTGACAATATTGTTAGGTTATTAAAGCCTTTGATAATCCAGACTTCTTCAGCAAGGTTTTCCCAATGTTGTGTGAAATGTGCTGCTCCACTTCAAGTAGTGATGTTAAAACAGGTACTCACTTCAGCCATTAAGGTGAATTTTCAACTCCTGCTTTAAGAAAATGTGTCTTCCAGTACATGTATTGATCAAATAGGCTGCAGGTATCTTCCTATCCACTTCATATGGAATTTTGCGTATGAAGTTGTTTATCAACCATAGAAGTATGCGTGTTAGGCTTGTCATTAGGGGTTTGCTCACTTGCGATTAGGATCTTTTCTAATCTGATATGAATGTTTTGTTTAGGTAACTTGTTTGTTTGATCACTAATTATTATTACTATTGTTGCTATTATTTTGAAGATGAGGAGGAAAATTTCTCCGCTGGACATGATAAAATAGTGAACTGCATTACTGCTTCCATACATGTAGCACAGTTGGATGACATCATCCAACATCGGAAGAACATGTTCAAGGTTTTCTTAGTCTCACTTACTGCTAGTATTCCATGGATTGGTAACTCTCATATCACACTCTTCTATTCTCTTCTCACACATGTCATTCTGTTCTCTAGCAATAATGTTTGGTTTTGGACAGTTAAAATTGCAGTTTTCACATCAGTTACAGAACTATGCTCAAAAATTCACGAACAGATTACTGGTGCTAAAGATTCTTCTCTTCCAAAAAGTATTAGATCTTTTGTTCATGAGGTAATGTAGACCTCATGTTTTTTTCTTAACACTGAAAATTAAAATGGCTGCCATCTTGGGTTCTAAGTTGCTCTTCTGTTAAATATCAGCTGTTCAGTGAGACATCATCAAAAGTGCTTAATTGTATACGTACTATAAAAATAGCCCAGGTATGTTATCTTTGCTGTTCTTTATTTGATCACATTAGGATATTTTCATTTTGTATCTTCATGGCCTTGCCTAGTAGTTTTAGACTATTAATTTACACTAAATTTGTCATTTTCAATAATTCAATCCATACGTTGCCAATGGAGCTGAAAATATCATTCTTGAGAGTTTTAGTTTCAGGCACATAATTGATTAAATCAAAATGCAACATTAAACTTCCCGTGCTTCTTACATTATGTGATGTTTTAGGTAGTGAATGCAGCAATGCATCTAGGTTCTAACGGGAACACCCACTTTGTTTTTACAGGGATAAGACTTTGTACGTGTTGCTCCCCCCCCCCCCAAAACCCTAATAGAGTTCGGATTATGCGGTGTTGTATAAATTTTATGCCACTATAACACAATAGTGAGCCTATAGGGGAGCTGATTTTGGGTCAATATACTATATGATGGGTATATTGGGCCGAGATGTAATTATGAATGTAATTAGCCCAATATATGTATCCGCATTATTCAACCCAGTGACTAGAGGCAAGCCATAAACTGATCAGCGGGTTAAACCCGCCTGGGCTGTGAGGAGGACTTAATGGGCTGGAGCCGTGTAGCTATGGTTTATTACTTCGGGAAAGGTTTACCTAAGTTCCCTAAGAGAAGTCTAATAGGAAGCTATAAATACTCCCCAAGGGATTCGAATAGAGCAAGTCCTTTCATACAAGTCTTGAGTCTAATATTCTTGTCTCTTAATTCATTGAATTTTCTGTAATTCTTGAGAGAGAGATTGTGAGAAATATATTCAGTGGAATTAAAGTTCCATCACTATAAATGCAAGTATTTTAATCTATTTTTCTAATGGAAAACTTCCAATTCACTACCCCAAAATTGGAGAGAAAAATTGCCCCCACGATACAAAATCATAGATCTCCGTGGTTGGGAATTGGGATTAAGTTGATGATGGATGGTCTTTTGTCCAATTAACTTCTTTTTTTTGGTTGGGAATCGGATGCAAAATTTTCTTCTTAATATTTGCCAAGAAGAGGTGGTTCGGGCTATCCGCGGGATGCGTAGTGGGAGAGCTTTGGGACCAGATGAGATTCCGGTGGAATTTTGGAAGCATGCGGGTCGGGGTGCGAGGGTTTGGTTAACCAAACTCTTCAATGTTATCCTCCGGACAACATGCCTGATGAGTGGGTTCAATGTCCAATTATGAAACCCCTGAAAAAATAAGATGAATCGGAAAATAGCTGCTACACCAAAACTAGGTGCAAAAAACCAACCAGACTGACCTAGTGGATAAATAAAGAAGACAGAGACCTCAAATGAGATATTTCTAGACTGTCGACTCGTAAAGACGCATTTTTTCGAGTCCACTTCAAACAAATAAAAAACGAAATTTTAAATAAATAAATAAAATAAGAGGCGAAATATTTAGTTTTATAGAATATTCCTTTTAGGAATTAACAATATTTTATATTATAACATTATAACGCATTAAAAAAAATTAAAATTTGAATTTCAATCCAAATAAAATTTGACATTCAAAGGCATCAAACTGCTTAGCCACACCATGAAGGTTTGGGAGCGAGTCGTTGAGTATAGGGTGCGGAAAGGGGTTTGCATCTCTGAGAACCAGTTTGGTTTCATGCCTGGCAGATCGACTACAGAGGCCATTCATCTCGTGAGGAGGTTAATGGAAGAGTATAGGGCTAGGAAGAAGGACCTACATATGGTGTTTATTGACCTTGAGAAGGCGTACGATAGGGTGCCAAGGGAGGTCTTATGGAGGTGCCTTGAGACGAGAGGAGTTCCCATTGTGTACACTCGCGCGATCAAGGATATGTACGATGGGGCTATGACCAGGGTAAGGACTTCCGGGGGCGACTCTGAGTCTTTCTCGGTTGGGATGGGGTTGCACCAGGGGTCTGCCCTTAGCCCTTTTTTGTTCGCCTTGGTGATGGACGTCCTAACTCGAGGTGTTCAAGAAGGGGTCCTATGGTGCATGCTTTCCGCAGATGATATTGTGCTTATCGACGACACACGTGAGGGACTAAACGATAAGTTCGAACTATGGTGCCTTGCTCTTGAGACTAAAGGATTCAGAATTAGTAGGAACAAGACTGAATACATGGAATGTCGTTTCAGCGGCCGGGAAACAAAATCAGAAGTGGAAGTTAGGATTGACTCTCACCTAGTACCTAAGGTAGACAGGTTTCGTTATCTTGGCTCGGTAATCCAGGCTGATGGAGAGTTAGATGGGGATGTTGGACATCGTGTTGGAGTGGCTTGGGCCAAATGGCGGTTAGCTTCAGGGGTGTTGTGTGATTCGAAGATTTCGCCCAGGATGAAAGGTATGTTCTATCGATCCGTAGTCAGACCTGTTATGTTATATGGGACAGAGTGTTGGGCAGTTAAGAAGACTCATGTGCGTCGTCTGCATGCGGCAGAGATGCGGATGTTACGATGGATGTGTGGGAAGACAAGGTTGGATAGGATTTCGAACGAAGTTATTCGATGTCAGGTAGGCATGGCGCCGGTAATAGATAAGTTGCGGGAAGCGAGGTTGAGATGGTTTGGTCATGTGAGACGGCGGGATGCTGACGCCCCTGTACGGAGATGCGAGAGGATTACGGTTACGGGGGAAGTAGGGAAAGGGGTAGACCTATGAAGAATTGGAGGGAGGTGATTAGGCAGGATTTAGGACTTCTCACCCTGACTGAGGATATGGCCTTAGATAGGAACCTTTGGAGAATTAGGATTAGAGTAACTGGATAGGAGCTCGGTGCTGTAGAGGTTGTTTGTAGTATGTTGGGTTTGTTTGTAATTTTTTGCTATTGCTTGTACTTGTTGCTTGTACTTGGCTCTTTACCCGTATTATACTGTGTTCCCTTTCAAATTTTTGTGCAGGGGGTCTCTTGGAAACAGCCTCCCTACTTTCGAGTAGGGGCAAGGTCTGCGTACACACACCCTCCCCAGACCCTACTGTAGTGGGATTCAACTGGGATGTTGTTGTAATATTTGCTCCGAAGTCGAAAAAAAGAATTATTTATTCTAGTTTGCATTGAATTTTAATTCACAATTTGAAATATAGGTTATTCATCATTCTTGGAGGATTTAAAAGATGAAAATGTTTGTCAAATATGAAGGGAATGAATAATTCCTTGTGAAAAATTAAAAATTGTACAATGTGTATGAAAGACTAGTACTATGTCAAGCTAGTGACATCCAAAGATGCCATCATTAGGATTCATATAAAATCAACATAAAATTAGTTAAAAATAAAAGTGATTTAAAATCTATAACTTTTCATTATTTAGATCCTTGATCTATAAATAAGCTATCTTTCTTTAGCTCAATCGATATATCTCCATTTAACTGCTGTTGCATATATGTTGACAATGTGTTATTAAAGGCAGCACACAATCATAGTAGTACTTTTATTTAGTGTAGCACCCAAAGCTGTGTGAAGGCAGTGGCTACTTTTATATTATTAGTTCTGAGATAGTGAAGCAAATAAATACAGTACATATTTTGACACTTAACACTTTGTTCTTGCATAAATTCAGGTGCACATAGCTGCAGCGGAGTGTCTTGTTGAAATAACAGATGTGGTAGCTTATGCTTCTCCAGAGGTGCAGCTGAGTGAAACCGGATTCATCCCCGAGCTTTTGCAAGTGATTGAGATGGAAAAAAATGAGCTGGCCAAGTCTTCCTTGAAGAAGTGTATGGATAACCTACAGACTCTTCAGAAAAAGCAAATGATATTTCGAGAAAGGATTTGATTGTTATCGCAGCTGGACGGATCGATCATCAAGCTCTTTAAATTCAACATGGAGCCTCGTGACTTGTACTTTTAGCTTGTGGAGATACCATTGCTTCATAGGCTTAGCTGGCAAAGAACCCATGTCATATGCCTTAACTCAATGTCTAGGAAGTAAGGAAGGGTGGTTGAATATGTTTTTTGAGGTGATTTTCAAAGATGATTAAATAAAGGAAGAAGTATAGACGAATAACAGATTAGGACAGGCTTAAAATGCACTGTCGTATCAGATTTCAATGGCATCTCTAATAATGAATTGTTGTTTCGGAAATATTATTACATTTGATGATCTCGTTTCTTACATCTTTAAATTGCTTGATCATAAAATATTACTCCCTCCGTCCGGAAATAATTTTCTCGTTTCTCCTTTTTCTCCGTCCGGAAATAATCTTCCCATTTCAATTTTTCATACACAAACTACCGAAAGTACCCCTCATTTATCACTCTTCACTCGTATTATCCCCCCTCTCTCTTCCCCCTCATTTCTTCGCCTTGTCTCTGCTCTTCTATTTCTCACTTTCCTTCTTCTCCCCCCCCACCCCCATATTCTTTCACGCCTCTTTTTTTCCTCTCAAGATCTGCTCCTCCTCCTCTGTCTCCTTCTTTCCCTCATATTCTTTCTCTAGATCCGCTTGTCCTCCTCCAGTCCCTTCTCTTTTCTCTTGTTTATTTGTCTTCCAGTTTGCCAGGTTTGGACATAGGGATGACAACGGGTCGGGTTTGGGTCGGATAGTACTATACCCGAACTCGACCCGACTTTTAAAATCGAAACTCGAACCCGACCCGAAACCTGACATTTCAACCCGAAACCCGACCCGACCCGAACCTGACATTTCAACTCGAAACTCGAACCCGACCCGAACTCGACTTTTAAGTAATAATCAATTCGACGTACCCCAATAATTTTGAAAAGATTAAATCTAATTTTTTTGTGTCTCTTTTTTTATGTCTCATTTTTTATTAAGGGATTATAAAAATGATTATAAAAAGCATACTTGCTATAGTAGCATTTCGTCAAGAGATTATACGGAGTGCTCATTATATCCATAGATAGACTTCTATGTAATAAAATATTCGGGTTTTAGTCGGGTCGGGTGCGGGTCGGGTCGGGTAAAATAATAAATCCACACCCGACCCGACCCGATGTCGGGTTCGGGTAAAAAATTTCGGGTCGGGTTCGGATTATTTTATTTTCAGTTCGGGTTCGGATATTTTAGTATTCAGTCGGGTCAGTTAAGCTCGGGTTCAGGTTGAATTGTCATCCCTATTTGGACAGATCTGTTCTTGATATGGCAATGGCGGCAGCGGTTGGGTAGGACTAGAGATGGCAATGACTGATGCAATGGTATGAGTTGCGGTGTTGGTGCTCGGGGTGGACAAAGATGGTAAGTTGTACTCAGTTTTTGTAGATCTAATATATTTGGGCGGACCACAATTGTGGTGGGGACTAAGGCAGTGGTGGGGCTGACGGGCGATGGTGGTGGGGATCGGAGATGGCGGGGGGGTTGGCGATGGTGGGGGTGGCGGTAAACGGGGGCCAGCGGCGGTGGGAGATTGGACAAAGATTGTTGAAGCAAATGGCAGAAGGCTGCTGAGGGCAGTGGTAATAGTGACAAACGAAAAGGGTAGTTTGGACATTTTCATCCCATTGGCAACTCTCCATAAAATGGAAAAAACTCAAAATGGGTAGATTAATACTGAACGGAGGGAGTATTTTCTCTGTCCATAAATTTTCTTGAAATTTGATTTTTTTGTGGTATTTAATGTGATAATTCGACTATTAATATCTTCATTTATATATAAATAGAGAAGTCTTTTTTGACATTGAACGGGAAATAGTTTTGATCCCCCTAACCCTAAAACAATTGCCCATCGAACCCTACCTCAACCTCCATCTGTTGAGCCCCCCCTAGATGGGGTGCAGGAGGTAAGGAGGAAGGGGGAGTAAGAACTATCCCGAATCAAATTTAACAATGAAGAATTGTAAGTGTCTTGTATCGTATCATCACATTGATTTTCAATGTCAGAAGAACTAATCTCTATGTATATTGTAAAAATCGGGAAAATTATCAAAACTAAATTGGCTTTTTTGTGTTTGAAAGATATAATCTTACCTTTCAATATAATGTCTAATAATCACACTTTAAACATGTGTGAGTGTTGCATCGTTAGGGAGTAAACGGCGACCTAATGATTTTCTTGTTTTGAAAAAATGTCTATTTTGCTATTTTGCACAACGAGATGCAAGCTAGTATTATTTGAGGTAAATTCTTACCTTTAAAAAATTAAAATTAAAATTAAAATTTGAGATTATGTTTTGAAAAATATAGTTGTAAGCTCTTGTTAGAGTTTTTAAAAAATATACTTGTAAGCTCTTGTTAGAGCTTTGTGTTTTTTAAAAATGTAACGATTCACAACTCAGTAATTTTATTTATGGAAAAAAGACTACAACGCTGTTGATTGTAACATTTTTTGAACAGAATCACAAATCTTTGAAAAGGATGTATGACTCCCTTCATTCTAAAATTATGGGTAATTCTCAAAGTGAATCTTTCTAATTAGGTATTTTTCTCAAATTAGTCCTCAATAAACAATAATTACATGTATGATCCTTAGTAATTAAGACTTGTTCCCTAAATGGTCATCAGCTGAAAAAATCTACTAAGTGTTCTTTACATAAAAAGTATTTTGGCATTTTTTGTTATTTAGACTTAAAGTATGTTTTCAAAATATTTTTTATAAAAGTAGGAATTTTTCCAAACTAATGATTTCTAGGTAATTTGTTTACTCGAAATGGAGTCCATTAGCCTACTTGGGGTCGGTTAGTTCTTATTCGTAGTTTAGATGATGGAAAATACTAAAATACTCTTTATTTAACTGTAATTTTATTTGCATATTTTACAAAGTATTATTTAGAAAATATGTCTTAATTACAAAGGACTATGTTCGTAATAATTTCTTACTGAGAACTATTTTTAAAAAATATCATATTAGAATTGACCGTTTTGGAAATTTACTCTAAAATCATCTTTTTGTTCACTATTCACATCAACACATCGGGCCATCCATGGGTGTATAACAGACCATTTTTTAAACGCTGATTGGAGAGTGGAGATACTCTTATGTCTTAAAATTAACATCTTATTTTCTGTCTTAAAATTATTTTTCTATATCTGAAAGCTAATCTGCTACTATTTTCCCATTAAAAAACATAAATCCAGCTATTTTATTTACACACACATAGGGGTGTAAACGGATAATATCCGTTTCGGATGTATTAAAACCGTATCCGAATCCGATTAGCAAAACCGTTATCCGAATCTGCATCCGTATCCGACGGATGTCTACGATACTAAATCCAAATCCGAATCCGGCGGATACGGATGCGGATTCGGATATATCCGCATCCGATGGAGCATCCGACTAGTAAAAAATCCGAATCCAAATCCGTTTCTAGATTCGATAAAACATCCGATTCACAAGGAAAAACCGTATCCGTATCTGAAAAAAACATCCATCCGAATATCCGAATATGTAATATGAAAATCTAAAAATCTAAAATCAACCAAGCACAACTAAAAGCTTTACATCCTTAACCAAGTTTCTGAATCTACAAATCAAACAACAAAGAGATTTGACCTTGCAACAACCAACAAAAATTGTAAAACATGAAATCTAAATTTGTAACCAAAAAGTAAAATCAGTTAAATCACATCATGAAGTGCTGAGCTGAAGCCGCAGACTCGCTGAAATGGTCGCTAGATTCGGAAAATAGCTGAGGAAGACGACGCCGCTAGGTCATTTGGTCGCTGGATGCTAGTTCCGGAAAAAAAGTGCTCCGTATTAGGTATTATTTAGGTTTAATCAATACCCCAAGTCTCAATAGTGGTTTTGGGCCTAGGCTTAGTGGGCTGAGTAGAAATTAGAAAACTAGGAGTATACTTTATACATAAAAATATTAATTAGTCTAAACTACGGATAATTTTTTTTAACTACGGATAATTTTTTATTACCTATATTTGGTATAACGGATCGGATAATTGGATATGCGGATATATAAACGGATGTATACACGGATCGGATTTTAAACGGATCGGATCAGTAATTACCAAATCCGCATCCGTTTATCAATCGGATGTGCTTAATCGGATACGGATAATATCCGTTTAAAACGGATGCGGATTTTTTCTATTTAAACCAATACGGATGCGGACGGTAATCGGATTTTCGGTTATCCATTTACACCCCTACACACACACACACACACACACACACACACACACACACACACACATTGCACACTAGTTGGTCGATACTGTTACCAGGCGTGATTTCTCAAATGAAAATTGGGAAATACTCCGTATCTAGATATGATGTGGATTTCTCTGTCAAAGTCTCTTGGGATTCAAATCGGTTTGGAGTATCTCATAGGGGATTAAAGCTACTGCTTTAAGTATCACCACCACAAATCTTTCCAGACCGCTCAACCTCTTGTAGTTCAGGGTGCTGTAAAGGTAATTCTAGCTTTGGTTTATCTACGTTTAAGGTTGGCTTTCTCCTGTCAATACGGAATTTAGCTAAAGTTTGGTACTGGGCAGCTTTTGTCAATATGGAATGTAACATGTTTAGAGTTTTTGGAATTGATGGATGTATGAATCGCTAGAATTCTGGCTGGAAAACCAGAGAGTTCCGGTGGCTTTCTCTCTCTAAACATTTTCATCATATATATATATATATATATATATATATATATATATATATATATATATATATATATATATATATATATATATATATATATATATATTATATATATATATATATATATATATATATATATATATATATATATATATATATATATATATATATATATATATATTAAAAGAAAGGATCTTTATTGAGAAAGGAAGGAGTTACAATCACGAAAGGAAAAAGAAGTACACATGCTAAAACTTAGCGGGAAAAAGAAGCGTTTTTCCTTTCCTCCAAAATTTATCAATCTCCCAATCATCAAAGTCTTTGTCAACGTTTGAGAGAATATGTTGTTTGGATTTGAGTGAGGTTCCGAATCCCAAGGCCCCCAACGTCCTTGCTTTGGCATGTGAAGTTCCAGTTCCTCCAGTGATATATAGCCCTGCCATTCTTTTGGCCCCAAAGGAAATTAGCCATAAGGGAATTGATATTTTTGATGGTGGATTTTGGGAGGGAATGGACGGCAATAAGGTGGAGCGGGATGGAGGAGAGGACGTGTTTTATGAGTATTAATCTTCCCATTTGATTGAGGGTTCTGCTATACCAAGAGGAGAGATGTTTGTATACATGGTCTAAGAGAGAATCACAGTCATCTTTTTTGAGAATACCCCTACGAAGGGTGGCTCCCAAGTAGGTAAAGGGGAGACTACCACACTTCATGGACAGGGCTTTTTCCATCTTGACTTGTTGATCCACAGTGGTGGATTTTGGAGTGTAGAATCTGCTTTTTGAAAAGTTTATCTGCTGCCCTGATGCATGCATAAACACTTTAAGAATTTGGTTGAGTTTAAGAAGGTTGAGGATGTCCCCTTTTGTAAAGATCATCAAGTCATCCGCGTAAATAAGATGATTGGGCATCCAAACACTGCCCAAATTGAAACGCTTGATAGTGTTTCTCTCCATGGAGTGGTTTAGGAATCTGGAGAAGGCTTCAAACCCTATAATGAAAAGGAGTGGTGAGAGGGGATTGCCTTGTTTGACTCCTTTGGTCATGGGAAAGAAACCTTGAGGTTCACCATTGATGAGGACAGAAATGAAAGAGCTCTGGAGGTTTGCCATTAACAGGTTGCTTGCAGCTTGTGAGAAACCAAACTTTCTAAGAGTGCCCTCAAGAAAGCTCCAATTCATAGAGTCAAAAGCTTTTGCCATGTCTATTTTGATGAGAAGGTTACCCCCAAAAACCTTTCTATCAAGTCCATGTATGGCTTCTTGGGCAAGGAGAATATGATCATCAATGGACTTACCTTTCTGGAAAGCTCCTTGTTCTGGTGAGATGAGTTTGGGGAGCAGCACTTTAATTCTGTTGGCAAGGAGTTTAGTATTAATTTTGCTGAGAAAAGTTGAGAGGGAGATGGGCCTATAATCATCAAACTGTTTTGGATCTTCTTTCTTAGGAATCAAGGTGATGAGGGTACTGCCATAGCCTTTTGGAATTGGGAGACCCAGAAAAAATTCTTGAGAGGCAGTGAGCACATCCTGTTGTATAAAATCCCAACAAGCCCTAAAAAAGGTACCATTAAAGCCATCAGGGCCACTGGCACTATTGGGATCCAGGTCCCAAATTGTTGCTTTTACCTCAGCCAAATCTGGGAGCTTAGTGAGCCACTAGTTGTCTTCAATTGAGATGAGGGAAGGGATATAGGGCAGAATATTGCTCAGATCAGGAAAGGGAGTAGCTGGAACTTGGAACTGGTTCTGGAAGTGCCTGGTGGCTTCCTGTTTGATCTCATCCATGGTATTGAGCCCCTTGCCATTCCCATCGATGATGTGAGAAATTTGAAGCTTTTTCCTTTTCCCTTTTGCAAAAGCTTGGAAGAGCTTGGTATTGGAGTCTCCCTTGTCAAGCCATCTGATTTGAGCTTTTTGCCTCCAATATTCCAACTCCATGTTCGTGGCTAGGATGAGTGCAGCATTGTCCCTCTGAGCTGCTGTTCTGTTTTCCTCAGTTGGAAGGTCCTCGAACTCTTTTTGGCTCTCGTTGGCCCTTGCTTCAGCTTCTTTGAGTTTAGAGTGAATATTCCCAAAAGTATCTTTATTCCATTTCTTCAGGGTTTGCTTCACTGCTTTAAGTTTTTGAAGGAGACCTCTCATACCTCCAATGGTAGGGGAATTTTCCCAAGTGAGCTTGACAGTATGGAGGAAACTCTCATGAAGGGTCCAGGTGTTTAGAAATCTGAATGGCTTGAGAGTATTGGGAATCTGGTCATTACAGTGAAGGAGAATGGGTTTGTGATCAGAGTTAGCTTTGGCAAGGTGATGAAGCTCCACATCTTGAAAGAAGGCAAGAAGGTCCAGGTGAATCAGGACTCTGTCCAGTCTATGCCAGGTTCTGCCTTGGGAGCGTACCCCTGACCAAGTGAAGGTACTATTAATGTCTTTTTTGGGCTTGCGGTGTTTAGGGAAAGATATGGATTGTTTGGAACATCTTCCAATGTCCAAATGGAAGGGAATAGGGGGGGGGGATGTGATGAAAGGTTTATCATTCTCCCCTCCATCAGAGTGGCAAACATAGGCAGGGGGTTCCTCCAAAATGGAGCTGCTGTCTGATTTAGTTTCCCAATTTGGCTGAAGTTGATCATTAATCCAGCAGTGGCAGGCGGCGGCGGCCGGAGTCCGGCGGCCAGCGGTGGTCGCCGGTGGCCGGAGGTGGCGGCCGGCGACGGCGGTGGCCCCGGAAGCCAGAGGTGGCGGCCGGAGTCCGGCGGTGGTCGCCAGAGTCCGGTGGTGGCCGGCGGTGGCGGCCGGAGTCCGGCGGCAGGCGGCGGTCAATGCTGGCGGTCAACGGTCAAAGTCTAGTCAGCACCCTTCCTTTGATTTTATTTTTTCAAAAAAAATTTAAAGTGGCTTACCCTTCCTTTTCTTGTTATTGATATCCTGTCCAGATGCCCTGAGGTAAGTTGTCAAAATGTGCTTGAATCTGAGCAGATTTCTGATATCACCCTTAAGAAAAATAATAAGATCATCAGCGTAAGCCAAATGAGACACAACTTTGCACTTCCCTTACTTATAGGGAGCTATAAATCCAGAGTGAATAGCCTGATTGATAGATCTGGAGAAACCTTCTGATCCAATGATAAAGAGAAGGGGTGATAGAGGATCCCCCTGCTTGGCCCCCCTTTTGATTTTAAAAAAACCAGAAGGTTTACCATTAACCAGGATAGACATGTAAGTTGCTTTTAGGTTATGTAGGAACAGGTGGATACTCTGGTCATTAAAACCAAAAGCCTTAAGAACAGCCTGTAAATAATTCCATGAAATCTTGTCAAAAGCTTTGGCCATATCCAACTTGATCATAACGTTGCCTCCCCTTACCTTAGACTCCAGATTGTGCATGAGTTCATTGGTAATTAAGATATGCTCTTCAATGCTCTTTCCTTTTTGAAAGCCAGCTTGTTCAGCAGAAATGATTTTGTTAAGCATAGGGGCTAATTTGTTAGCCACAATTCTAGATAACAATTTGCTGAAGAAGGTTGATAGAGCAATTGGCCTGTAGTCTCCAATTTCTTTAGCCCCCTCCACCTTAGGAATGAGAGTGATAAGTGTACTGCCAAAAGCCATTGGCATAGGAATGCCAATGAAATATTCTTGAGTAGCAGTAATAATATCATGCTTGATAATATCCTAGGCATATCTAAAGAATTCTCCGTTGTAACCATCAGGTCCTGCTGAGCTGTTAGGATTGAGTTGCCAAATAGCAGTTTTGATTTCCTCTTCCAAAGGAGGCTTGAGCAGCCTGTAATTATCTTGTTCAGTGATAACAGGAGTTGGCAATGGCTGTCTGGTCTATCAAATCCCTACCAGAATTGTCCTTAAGAGACCTGATGCTAGCTTTCCTTCTTTTACCTTTAACAAATGAATGAAAGAATTTAGTGGAAGCATCTCCACAACCTAACCATTTTATATTAGCCTTTTGAGCCCAATAGCTTTCTTCTCTGTTACAAGCTTTGATAAGATTAGCATTTGCTAGGTGAAAGGCCTCTCTATTGATAGTTGAGTCATCTAACTCAAACATTTCTTGAGCTTGAAGAGCAGCAGTTTCACATTCTTTGACTTTAGAGAAGATGTCCCCAAAGTGATTGTGATTCCAGTTTTTAATGCACACCTTGAGTCCCTTAAGTTTGTTGGCCAGGCACCTCATTCCTGTACCAGTAGAGGTGGAACCCCAGTAATCTCTTATTAGATCCTTAAAGGTGGCATCCATAGTCCAGACATTAATGAATCTAAAGGGTTTAGGACCGGAGTAGTTATTGGTGATGCAATCTAGAAGGAGGGCTTTGTGGCCAGAGGATGTCTTGCTAAGATGATTTAAGTAAATCTCAGAAAAAATATCCATGAAAGCTTGATTGATAAGAACTCTGTCCAGCCTGCGCAAAACCCTTCCTTTAGATCTCTAGCCCATCCAAGTGAAAAAATTACCCTTAATGCTAGGCTCCAGAAGACTGCAACTGAGGATGCACTCACTGAAGTCTTCCATACTTCGACTACAAGGGGTGCTGGCCCCCTGATGTTCCATGAACGAGGCAATAACATTAAAATCCCCTCCCACAATCCAGGGTAGATGAACTGGATTGTGGTCAATGAGAGAGTCCCAGAGATTAAGTCTTTCAGCTCTATTATGCTTGCCATAAACTGAGCTGATGTAAATAGGGGATTGATTGAGAACATAAGTAAAAAGACAAGTTGTAACTTGATCACCTTCTTGAACTTGAGAGAGGATGAGGGCATCACTGTCCCAAAGAATCCAACATTTATTGTGCTGTGTTGAAAAACCATGATTGAATCCAAGCTTTATTCTGTAAAAATCCAGTTTCTTCTCTTCAACAATGGGCTCAAAAATAGTAAGAAAGACAAAATTATAAATTTTCTTGAGAAGAATAAGTCTATTGAGGGAAGACTTAACACCACAAACATTCCAGAAGAGGGCTTTCATTGAGAAACATTGGGATTAAAACTCTTATTGGCAGATCTGAGCCTAGATTTTATTGTGGAATTAAAGAGTTTCTCATTTTCAATTGCAGGTAGAGGTGGGAATCCTAGGAAATCAGAGGCAGTTTTCTCATGACAAGTGACAATCCCTAGGTCATCATAGTCAGAAGCTTCACTGGAAGAATCTTCAGATTCAGGATCTGAAAGTAGGGGAGTAAATTTTGATTCCAAAATTGGAGGTAAAGGATTCCATAAAACCAGAGCTAGATTTTTATCTTCTGTAATATTTGTCACCCTTGCAGATTCATTGACTGAATCTGGACAAGGCACTTGTACTAGAGCTGGTTCAGGCACTGGGATTGGGTCAGGAGCTGGTACCGGGACCTTGATGGGAGCTGGATCTGTGTCCTTTTGCTGTTGGTTGTCTTGTGATTTGGAGCATTCTCCTGGACCAGAAAGAGGGGGACCCAGTTTTCTTTTCCAAACTGTACCAGGCCTGCTTTTTTTGGAGGTAACCATTGTCCATGTTTCTTGAATCGTATCTTTGCCTTTGGAAGTTCTTGGTTGATCTTCTTGATGTGATTCTTTGCCAGGAAGAATACAGTGCCCTTTCGAATGACCCAACTTCAAGCAAGAAGAACAGTAATGTGGAACATTTTCAAAGATTAGATGAAGGAACAGATCTTTTTCCCCTAACTTGATGTGAACCTTTGGAGGAAGAGGTTTGGAGACATCAACTTCAACGCAGAAACGAGCCAGATCAGGTCTTGAGAAGTTCAACGTGTTTTCATCAACTTTGAGAGGTCTCCCTATAGTAGAGGCAATTAAAGACAGGGCTCTTTGATCATGGAGGAACACAGGGAGTTTAGGACACGAGACCCAAACAGGTACAATTGGGCAGTCAAAACCTTCTATATGATCAGTAGTCCATTTGGTTATGACCATCAAATGATTTCCCACTGTCCATGTTTGTCTAAGAAAAACTCTCTGGTAATCTTCTTCGAATTGAAAATTTATAAGAACCTGATTGGAAGAGAGAGTGCCTAGAGATAAGTCTCCCCGTAAACCCAGTTTCTGTAGGAACGTCTTCAAGACTGGAAAAGGAGGACGGCGAGAGAAGGAACCAATCAATGCATAGGCAAACCTCTTAGAAAGCTTCTGAATATCCTCCTGAGTGAATGAGATGGAAGGGCAGCCCTTGAATGTG
>NQVE01000201.1:115000-155000 GCA_003260385.1 Cuscuta australis
GAAATAAGAATGTCTCATAGCCATTAGATCTAGATGTATTTGTAGGATTTATCCGTTTCACTTACAGGGTATTTTAGACTTTTCAACAGATGAGTCGTATCTCTCCTTTTTTATGTATCCGTAAAATATGCGCACAATCCACTTGCAACTTCCATTTTTTCATCTGTCTACCACCATGGCAATCAATCTTGTAGTGTTCAAAGGAGAATATATCCCATAGATTCTACAATGATATTAGGTATGTTATCTTTTTATTTTTTGAATCAAGAATTTCGTTCATCCATATATTCTTGGAAGGAGGGGGTTCGACTAAATCTTGAGCATCTGATATTTTTTATTGGCATTCAATTGAAATATAGATTTAGAATTTCGTTTATGTTTGGATTCTTACTTTTCTCCCATGATTCGTTGTCTAAATTTAAAGGTTATATGAAGGCCGATTACTTATTTATACAAATTTGATTGTACCGATCTTGCAATTCATCTTACTTTGTGCTGATAGCTTCATCCCAGCCATGTTGATGCAGATGGATTCTAATACCATTGCTAAGGTTCTTCGTGCTTCGGATGGTGCTGAATTGGCCACAAGTCACACGGGCAAAGATTGCAAGCTATATGTTCGACAAAATGTCCCAAAGATGTGTTTTGAGTAAACTTTTTCTAACCTTTTGATTTTAGATGATTTGGTTTTGTTTATCTACTTTAATGATTAAGTCTTGGGGTGCAATATTGCATTTTTTCTATTTTTTGGATATAGGGTTGGACTCACTAATTTTTGAATTTTAATCTTTAACTCCGTTTTCTTTTCAAATAATTTTTTTTTCAAAAAATGTATATTTAACAAAAGATTCTAGTAGGGGGTTTGTTTTTGCAGAATTGGTTTAATAACCATGAGAAACATCACACTATTCAAATGATTAGAGAATAATGGCACATATGTAAGCAATCTGCAGTATTATGCATCACTCATGTTTGCACTGCTATTCAAAAATTTTATGGTGCATTCAACACTTCTTAGGCTGCACCTTTTTACATCTGAACTTCAATAGTAACTTCTTATTGTTAAATCTATCCTTTCTAACATTTTTTAATAAGGAGCAAGTTATGAATGTTCTTTGTATTTGGTAATTTCTATCGCATATAATCAGTTAATGTTTAATTAAAAGGAAAACACAAGTTAATGGGGGCCTGTTGTTTAATCAAAGCAACTTTAAATTGGATTTTTTCTATTATATTGTATATTTAATAAACTTTGTTGTTATTTTTTATTAGATCTACTCTTTCTAAATGTTAATGTCAATGACTTGTGCTTTTAGAGAGATTCTAGATATGCAATTTGTATTTTGTCTCGTTGTGATATGATATGAGTGATATCTATGGTGTGTTCTCAAATTCAAACATCTTTCTTTAATTTTATACATATCATTATGTATCATAAACATTGCACTCTTAACCTTTTGTGAAACATTTATGTAGTAGTTTGTGTTAATTTTGCATTCTTGCTACCCTACGTAAATACAACTCGTCTTGACAGTGATTTTTATAAATATATACTTATCTTTGTTTTCATTATTAATATTAGGATATTCACATATTGCATTTTTTTAAGTTGATGGAGCTTATTATTGTTCCTATGCTACATTTTAATTGATTACAACTATTGCTAAATTCACGTTTTAAGGACTTAAAAGATCGGTAACATTCCATGTTTAATTTGAACATATTATGGCTGTGGTATAAATATTCACATGCTCTCAACCATACATGAAATTGTTGGATTGCCCCTTGACTGTTGTTGTGGTGCTGCATTTGTTGGGAGTGTACATTTCTGCTTTTATTTTCTCTTCTTTTTAACTTTGTGTTACTTTTTTGTTATTTAGCTAGAAATGTTGCGGGAAAATTTTTATTTTTTTATTTTCTTTCATCTTTTTACTTTTGTGTTTGTTTGTGTGTGAAATGGTGCATTGTCAGAGTCGCGGTAATGCATTTACATGAAAAGGTAATGCATTCTCATAATTAAGATTAATGATAATGCATTATGTTATTCTACATTTTCATAATCAAGGTAAAAGATGCCACATTCTGTTACTGTGAATTCTCATAATCAAAGTTGATGCATCTAATGGTGAAATTATCCTTACATAAATATGATGCAGTTGTATAGTCTAGGTAGTGAATTTTCTGTAAATGACGATGCTTTAGAATGTTCTATCTTACATTTGAATATGAGTTAGAAACTTGTTGAATAATGTAAATTTTAAAAGAGTAAAATGCATAGTTAATATATCCATGTGCAAGATGATAATCTCTTTGAAAAGAATTATTGCCTATTAGCTCAAACGGTAGAGCTATATGTATTACGGATGTGGGTTCGAATCCTACATAGGCAAACTATTTTCAAATCTGTATTAAACTTGTTCTGAATACAAAGCATTCTCAAGTTTTCCCATCACATACAAAGTCACTTATGAATAATTATTCACCAATCCACAAATTAATATAATAAATTTTTAATAAATTCAAAGGACAAATCAAAGTGGACATATGAACCAACACAGTGCATGCATAATTTATAATACAAATTGCAGCTATATATAAGAATGGTGCATACAGAAAAAACTATTGTGTGGAAAAAATGTATTTATTAAAAAATATTAAATAAGTGATGAGAAGTAAAAAAGGGTAATTGAATACGGAGTAGTTTTTAGAAGAAAGAAAACATTTATAAA
The DNA here is from genome assembly GCA_003260385.1 of Cuscuta australis. Classification (NCBI taxonomy): domain Eukaryota; kingdom Viridiplantae; phylum Streptophyta; class Magnoliopsida; order Solanales; family Convolvulaceae; genus Cuscuta; species Cuscuta australis. The sequence continues at coordinate 117,730 of NQVE01000201.1, forward strand.
TCATACATTTTTTCTTTCAAATTGCAAATAAAATATATCCTTTGCATCCTTAAAAATGCATTAAAATAAAGTAAAAAAGAAATAAATTATTTTAAAGTGTTTAATTGATAAAAATATTTATTATTGATTTTTATAGAAAAAAGTGGTTCATAAATTAAAAAATAAGAAACAATTAATATGTCTACCCATGAATCATGAAGCGCACGTTTAAAAAAGAAAAAGAAATACCCCTTAACTAATATGACAACCATAAAGGCTAAAAAAGTGGAAGTAATTAATGTGCACTCAAGAGTTTTATTTTAAGCAAATGGCATAAATGGCAAGATAATACTCATCCCTAGAGATTTTACGTGTATTAAGGCATTTTTTTGTTCCAGATTTACCCCCACGAGATAATATCTCCAATTTTAGATTTACTCTAGTTATTAATTTCCAAATTATCGCAAAACTTTGAAAATGCATCTTAGCCCCTAATTACATTCGATCCAACGTCTTTTGTTCATTCTCATTTCTTTCACCAAAGATCATTTTCACCTGAACCAACCCATATATATATATATATATATATATATATATATATATATATATATATATATATATATATATATATATATATATATATATATATATATATATATATATATATATATATATATATATATATATATATTTGTGTGTGTGTGTATGTATGTATATATATATGTACGAAGGTATGTATGTATGTACGTATTGTTATTCGGTTTTAGTCGTTGTGTTCACGCCTTAGGAGTGGTGAATAAGGCGTTTAAAATCTTTTCGGAGTTTGATAAAACGGTGTTGGTAAATGCGGAAGCAATAAATAAAATGCAGAAATAAAAGCGTAAAGTAAAATGCACGTCGTCAAAGATTCACTCCGAGATTTCCAATAAGATTCACTCCGAGATTTCACAACCCTTTCCAATAAGATTGACTCCGAGATTTCACAACGGCTATCTCGAATCGTTTACAACGAAGATTTGATGGCTATCTTCTACCGTTCCCCCAAGGATTTCAAAGGTTATCCTTAAAACTCTACCCAAGGATTTATACGGTTATCGTTAACTATTACAACGTTAGAATTTAACGGCTATTCTCGACCGTAAGAAAGTGTGTTTGAAGAACACAAACAAAGGTTCTACACAACAGCTAGAATATAAAAATAAAGAACAAAACTTAGCCGGTGTAGAAGGAAATTATACTCTCTCAAAAATACAATATAAACTTATGAATATGAGAGTATATAACTTGAAACACAAGCTCAAACTGTGTGTTTAAAAATCAGGAGAGTGAGGCTCTTAAAATAGCTAAAATATTGAAAATAATGAGTAAAAGAATGAACACACTAAAATATAAAGAGAGGATGTTTGGAGTTTGTTTCTTGTTGAAATATGAAGTACTAGGCCTATATTTATAGTGGAAGATGTTAATTAGCCATTGGGAGGTGATAATGGTTGATTTAATTCAAAAATCAGCAATCAGGAATAGCGTTCCAACGGTTACGATACCCTGTCACGGTAGCTAGGTACCTTCTCAGGCCAAAACTCTCTGGCGGTAGCTGGCCTCTTACGGTACCCCTTCCGGCAGGGGGTCCCAAAGTTACGGTATGGGGGTCCCGGGCTGACGGTAGGGGGTACCTTCTCAGATTTACTCATGGTACCCCTTACGGTACCTAGGTACCTGCTGGCCATTTTGATGATTTTTTCATTTTTGTCCAAATTGTTTCTAATTAATTTTGTTTAAAACCTTTTGGATGTTTGAAATTGATTATAAGAGGGTTTTAAACATATTTTTTGAGTGCTTTTGAGCTTGTAAATATAGGTATATAAAATCATATCCTTACATCGATTTCTATCTATATTCTACGATAGTTTAGTGTTTCGACTTCATTCTTGAGAAGGGAATCTTAATGGATTCTTGTTGTACTTGAAACACTTAAACAAACGTTAACCTTTAATATTGTTTATTAACATCAAAACACGAGGCTTAGAAACCAAAACTAACATGTATGTATGCATGCATGTATGTATGTGTGTGTGTGTGTGTGTGTGTGTGTGAAAGAGAGTTCCATAGATGTGGTGACGACATGTGTCATGTCACACGTGATATTGACACGTGTCATGTGACACCACATGTTAATCACATGACACATGACGTCCATGCTTGCATAGTTAATTTTGTATTAAATAATCATTAATTTTATTATATTTCATAAATTCCTCACTTCCCAACAATAAAAAACCATTATTTTTATAAACTTTTTTTAAAATTTTTACTTTTTGACTATTTAAAAAAATCATTGTTTTAACATATTTTTTTAAATATGCTCGACTATTTTATAATTTCAAAAGACATATATAAAATTTATTACTTAAAAAAGAAATGTTGCTTATAATTTTTAAAATTATCCATCATCTCAAAAAAATTATTATACATAAAATTTATCACACGTGCATTTTTATTAACTTCATAACATATTTTATTTTTTTCTTATTAGATTACTTATTTTATTATGTATTATTCAACAAACTAAACAAAGTAAAAGCTTAATTGAAGAATTACATGTGGCACATAACAAATATGCATTATCTAATGATATGTCATTTCTTAATTGATCTATTTGAGATTTTTACTCAAAAGAGTAAGAAAAATAAGAACAAAGCTTTTTACTAATTCTAGTTTAAGGTACTTCTAACCAACTCTTAAACTAATTCTAGTTTGAGGTACTTCTAACCAACTCTTAAGCTAGGTCCTTAGTTTAAGGTACATATTTCCGATTGATATACCAACTCTTAAACTAGCCTTCGCTTAAGGTACAAATCCAGAAAACCGAACAGTAGAATACTAACTATCGGGTCGGGTGGTATCCCCAAACGAGTTCCTCTAGTTTGGTTTATGGATCCCGTACGTACGTTTTTACCCAAGGCCACCGAATATGCATATTGTACCCGCAAGGCCTATTCTAATCAGAGGTCTGTCTTAGAGGTCTTCTAAGTAGCCTTAACAATACGATTCATTAATTCATTATTTTCACTTTAACAATTCATGATCATCATTCAAAACGTTCATTATCATTAATTCATTATAGTCAATAATCAAACAATCGTCATAATGCATAATAACAAATAGCGAGTCTCGAGTGTCAACACTCGAACTTACCGTCATGCATCACATAATGTTTATATGTCACAAACATCATTTTTATTGTACAAAATCATATTTATATGGTTTATAATTAATTGGTAACAAAATAGAATTTTAGAGCATATTTTCAATAATATTTTCAGAATAGGATCTCTACTTGAGGAAAATTGATTTCTATTTTTTTTAAAATAATCAATTAATACCTAAAAATCGATTTTTATATTTAAAATAATCCATTAATAGCTAAAAATCAATTTTCATATTTTAAATAATCAATTAATTGCTAAAAGTCGATTTTTATATTTTAAATAATCAATTAAATGCTAAAAATCGATTTTTATATTTTAAATAATCAATTAATTGCTAACAATCGATTTTTATATTTTAAATAATCAATTAAATTCTAAAAATCGATTTTTAAATTTTAAATAATCAATTAATGGCTAAAAATCGATTTTTAGTTTCACAATAATCGATTAATACTTTTTAAATCGATTTTTATATTTTAAATAATCGATTATATACTGACTTCGAACATCCTCTTCTGGACATAATTCTAATCGATTTTTTAGAAGTAAATAATCGATTTTCGGCTACTGTTCATCATCTTCTTCCTCTGGTCAGTTTCGAGTATTATCATTTTTAATCACCAAACTTCAATTAAATTATATAGAAATGTTCTCCCAGGTTCATAGATCATTTTAGAATCATTAAAACATATTTTTAACATCAAATTCAAGGTTTATAATTTTTGGTTCTTCAAACATGTCAAACACAAAACTCAACCAAACGACTATTTATGAACGTAAAAACAACCTACATGAACATTCTAGTCTTTAGATATATATACGGGCTTACCTCGAAGTGTAATGGAGGTTTTGAAGATTTTCCGGCAAAACTTCCGGCGAGCACCACGTCTTGCTCCGGCGAACTCGACGACAACTAATACTATCAGATTACTCCCCTCACTCTCAGGATTCTATTAAACTAAATTGTAGAAAGAATGGTGTGGAAAATGGGAAATGAGCTCTCCCTTCTATCCAACAATATAATTTTCATACTTATTTGTAATACTTTTTCCGATATCATATTTTTGGGTGTTGACTTTGACAGAGTCAAAATTGGTTTATTTGACCTTTATTCAAAAAGATTCTCATATTTAATTCGTATCATTTGTTCTCATGATTTATATCAATAAATCATTTTAAAGTTCTTATTATAAATAATTTCTTCATTTATTCTTGATTTGGGTCTTACTCAAGTTACCAATCAAGACCACACAAATAGTCCACATACTGGATTTATCTCTATGAGACTTATCCAGATTTTGATATTGGATATTAAAACATATTTCATATCAGCCCAAAGTCCAACAATAATTTATTTTAATCAAAACAAATTTGATTAATTGAATAATTATTCATTAAAAATTTTAGGGTACGTTTTGGGGCGTTACATTTGGCGTTTGGTTTCTTCCTGCAAATGATGTTAGTAGCATTTGGAAGACTTATTTGGCACAATAAAATGGTTGTGGGGTACGGCATTCAAGGCCAACAAAAGCAACATTGTGTATGATTTTTAAAACTATTCACAATTTTTTTGTTTTAATTTTTCTCAATAAAACTATGACAATTATATAAATATTATGATATATGCATTTTTATGTAATACAAAACTAATTTCATAGAATAATTACTTTATTATATATTTTTCAACAAACCAATGAAAGAAAACTTTGTTTAAATGAAGGATGACATGTGACATATGCCGCATATGGACTTTCTAATGGCATGTCATTATGTAATTAGTTCATTTGACATTTCTTTTTTATTAAAAACAACTTTCATTAACACTTCAATCAATGACTATTAATTTTGTATAAAGTTTTCACGCTAGCCGTGCACACCATGTCATATGTCTTGCGAGGTGTGCATACTTATTTTTACATTAAATAATTATTAATTTTATTGATATGTTAAAAATAAATCACCATTACCTTTATTAAATTTTTATAAAATAATTTACTTTTTTAAATAATCATTATGCTTATTATTTTCTATAAAATTTTTCACTTTTTAACTATTAGAAAAATATATATTTCATTATAATAACATATTTTTAAATACGCATAATTATATGATTGTTCAAAGAAAAATATTATAACCTTATTAATTAAAAAAATAACATTTTATATATTTTTGAAAACAATCCACCATTTATTTTATTTTGTTATTTCTAACAAATAACTATATTTTAATAACCATATTTTTATAAACTATATATTTTACTTAAAAAAGTTTTTTCTGCAACATTATTAAATTTTTTATAAATATTTCAAGAAATTAAATTAAATAAACTAAATTTGTTTTTGTTGTAGGATAACACACGACGTATAGGCCATATACCACATACATATCTTTCAATGATTTATCATTACTTAATTGGTTTATTTGACATTTTTATTTTATTTTTTCAATAATTAAATCAATTTTTACTATTATTTCATTTCATAACAATTTGACACTTTTGCTCAAGTTACTCTATACTTTGACCACAAAGTGTACTAAAAGTATATTATATTTAATTATAATGTAAATTTAGAAAAAATGTATCCATTTAAAATATTGTTTTCATATATCAAGTTTTTATAACATTCAATTATTTAAAACTGTATTTAATTTGTAATCAAAGTGTTACATAGTTTTACCAAAAAAGTCTAACTCTGATAATCTTTTTGAGACAAAGGGAGTATATAGATTAAAAATCTTAATATATTTTATTCAATGATTGTATTCATTTGGATTTTATATGTTACACCATATTAAAATATATTTTTTAATTATGTTTCATACATAATTAGTTATATATCTAAACAAAATTAAAAAAAATTATTAATCTTTTAAAAAAGAAAGCATGATGTTGTTTTTAATAAAGTATTCATCATTTTCTCTTTTATTACATTTCAAAATAAAGGTTTATATAAATTTTAGTACAAGTACATCAATAATAAAACTAAACTTTTCTCTCAAAAGAGATATTTTATAGTTAGAAATCATTTATCAATGACATCATATATCATTACATAATTTAAAAAAATAGTATTTTTTTAGATGTCAAAAGTTAAAAATATGCGAGCCCGTGCGAAGCACGAGGTTGATACTAGTAATAAAATAATGCGTACTATAATCTTTTTATACAAAAAATATAATATCAATATTTATTACTGCATATATTATATCATATCAAGTTCTATATTTATAAACATGTCGCATAGAAAGTCCACCGATACTCGTTAAAGTGAAAAAAAGTGGAATGAAACGTGATTTGAACACCATGTCCACCAGCTCATCTACGCTATGGATGACCATTAGTTCAATGAGTATTTGGGGATCTAGTCATTTCTCATGTCTTGACACGAATCTCATGGATTCCATTGGCGAGGAGGCTGAGGAGGAGGGCGGTGAATCCTCTCGAGAACAACGTCCCAATCGGAGAGTAAAAAGGTGAACTCGAGTCCTCATGACAAGATTAAAAATTAATCCTTTTCTAATTATCATTTTTAAAAATAAAAAATATCTAGCAAATGGATGTGACAACTTGCTTGCACTGTGGAAAAGTAATTACTATGAGGCTTTCCATGATTTATAGTTTGGTCAACAAGCACTTGGCAGCGAGACACCTCGTCGAGTATGTGAAGTTGACGATGTAAGGGCAAACAAAAATAAGTTTCTAATTCCGCGCTACCAAAAGATTAGGTTGATTCTCTTTTATAGCAATGAGGAAAATAAACAAAGAATGACAAAGTTGATTTACAAAGAAAATTTACCATATATGTTTTTAGACAATTGTGGTTCAATGGAATATTGTCAAACGACACTAAACCCTCAAGCTATAGGTTTTTTAAGAAAAATAATTAGACAAGAAATAATTAGACTATTCATACAAAATAATTTTGACAATCTTTTCACTAATTTCAATTCTCGTATCACCATTTAATTTGTTCTAATATTCGAGATGAAACATAACATAACTTGTCATACATTAGTATTAGTTGGCATTGGATTAATAATGAATGGGTCATGCATAAACATGGTCTTGCTTTCCATGAGTTTAATGAGTCTCATATTGGTGACAATATTTTTTTAGTTAATATATTTCTGACAATATTGTTATTTTGATTGAGCGTATTTTGCATATATAAAATTTAGTTGATAAAGTGTTTGCATTTGGCTTTGACAACGTCAGTAATAGCACCGCTGTCATTTCTAAACTTAGAGTTTTGTTTAATAGATTAACGCTATGGGTATATTTTTACAACAAAGGTGTGCATATCATGTTTTAAATGTGTATTTAATAGGAGTTAGCAGTTTTGGGGGGTGGGAGAGGGGAGTAATGACTAACATTAAGAACGGTTTGAAATTAATTTGGAATAGTCGACTGAACTCAAACACATGGAAAAAATGTTGTCAATCTCGGGGTAGAAATTAAAACCCGTGACATTTCCTAAGGGCTCTACGATATGGTAGAATAGTACGTATAGGTTGATTGAAAGGGTTTTGAGTTATAGAGAAAAACTTTTCAACGTGTTAGAAGTTTTTTATTCTGCTTTTTTTATCTTTCTCACATTTTTCAAACCAATCAGGAACCAGTTGTTTTATGAGTGAATTAATTTTGCTACGTGTTTTTTAACCAAATTGCAATTATTTGTAATATCCGCTTCAAAATTGAAAATTTTGAAGTTCTTATGGAGTACAACGGTTGTTTCTTGGATGAAAATAATTATGATTTTCAACATCATATTATTAGAAGACTGACAAGACTAGCGATACTACTTTATTTAAAGCTTTACATGGTATAACAAATTCCATAGCTTGTACGAAAACCCTCGGAGACTAATGAGAACCAAGCTTCTTTTCCGTCAAACGGGAAGGGTGGCTTAACTTTAGAATATCATTGGTAACATGTTATCCAAGAAGAAGACTGGCTCAACGCCTACAAGCATAACGATAAGTTCGTGCCATGAATTGCGATGTACAAAGGTGTCCCATACAACTACGACAAAGACAATGTAAGAGAGTTCACTGTGCTCGAGTAGTAGAAGGGGAATGAGCACATGCTCCCAATATTGGAAAAGCTAGCTAGACACGTGTTGTGTATGTTGGTGTCAACAGTAGCCGTGGAGTAGGAGTTTAGTTCCAGTAGCAATATTTTGACCAACTTTCAGAGCAGTCTCAATGCCGAATCACTAGAGACACTAGTATGCAACCAAAATTGGATCTTGGCGAGGCATCGACGACAAAAGGCAGGGTACCACATGAATATGCAAAAGTACATTGACACAACAATCACAGAGGGAAGCGGTATTTCGAACTAGTACGTGATGTACTATACTTTGTTCATTCTTAATTGATGTAATTTAGTTTTTTAGTTGAGCCATCTATATGCTTCTTCGAGAGTTTCTTTACGATTTTTTTCACTGAATATTACAATTCTTTATTTCATTGCTTTTTTTTGAACCCTCAAGGTATTAAACGTAACTATGACTTGTATACTTTTGAATTCTCACTATTTTATAAGTAACAATTACATTTAGACAAACATTTTAGTCATAAACCTTTTTTGCACCAAATTATCAACATAACAAAAAAAGGTTCTTGAACCTAGCCCGGAACCAAGTCAACTGGTTCCAGAACTAGAACCAATGTCACCAGCCACCGATATCGGTGGCGGAACTGTCGGCTTTAGAACCAAAACCGACCCGTGTCCAAGTCTAACGGTCTAAAAGATCATATTCATGTCCATCCTTAAAGGGTTACAACTCATTACTCTAAGAACTAACAATAAGAGTCCATTTGGAACGTGGAAAATACTAGATGAAAAAAAATAAACAGAACCACATTGAGGAAAATTCAAAAAAAAATTAGAAGAAAACAAGTGAAAATGTTATTTTAGATATTGCTATGAAATACTCTTAGGGTGTCTGACCAATTATTTCAGGCACAGATCATATCAACCTGTATTTCCATTCCCATATGGAGCCAAAGGTTCACTATTTTTTAGTTTTGGGGTATGATAGAATAAAGCAAATTGACCCTTTAAACTGTCTGCGCTTCTTGCAATTGTAAAGTAGCAGTTAGTTAATGCAACTTTCGACGCTCATCATGGATCATCTGGAAACAGCTACTCAATGTTTTAAACATAGGGATCAGACTGCGTACATTCGACCCTCCTTACCCCGCAATGGATGGGAGCCATTGAGGCACATGGGTAATGTTCTTGTCGTTGTTTTATCATATCAACCCGGGGATGCCTTAGCATTTTGCTTTCCGTAGTATTTTTGAGAACCAAACATACCCTAAATAGCAAGTGAGAATTTTTTTATTCAGCTTTAAATTTCAATACCAAATTCAAGTTTCAATGGAATCATACATGAGTAATTAAAGATGATGCCCATATCTGTCGGTTTTTGGCCTGTCGGTTTTTGGTAGAACGCACATTCAAATTTTGACAGATATTTGACACCCTACACGATTTGAACAAGAAACTTTCTCATGCGTACCAAAATTTTGACTGGGACTTTCAAGGGCCTCTTCTCATCAATGCTATGGACTCTATCATTAAATTCTACAATTCTCCCCTACAAATACTTCTCATCTTAGGGCCTGGTTTTTTGGAACTCAAGAATGGGTGCATTTTCCCATTGCTTGCCATTGTGTTCAGGAAGGTTGTAGCCTTTGCATACGAGTCCATTTGAAATTGCAGGTCTTAGAGTCAAACACTTCCATTCTCTTCAAGTTTTGACCATTTCTTCTGAATGGAATGTTTATTGACCCAAGTTTGCATGTGCTTTGCCCGTCAAAGCCAAAAGAAGTACAATGCCCATATGGCTATATCAGTAAATGCTGCACCCAAGTGACGATTAACGAACATGGTAAGAGAAGGAAAGACCATAAGAATCGTATCTAGTATGGTTGTTAAGTCGACAAGTCAAGTCGAGTCGGTGAAGGGGAGACTAGTGGACTAGTCGACTAGTCGGTCACTAGTCGTAGACTAGTCGACAAATCACAATTAGTATTGAAATTTTTAACATTATATATATCTTCATTCACCCAAGATAACTATATATATTTATATGACAAAATATCATTACCAAAAAAAATATGTTTAAAGGTAGAACATAAAGTCCCTAAAAAATTAATAAAACTGAAAAATTAAGAGTATAATATACTTTAATAGTCTAATGAATCAAATTAAAGACAATTAAACTGAATTAAGAGTATACTTTAATGATAAATAATTAAAGATAGAGAGATGTTACTTATGAATAGAGAGCGTGCGAGTACTAGAAGATGAAGAAGAATCAATTCAATGGATGAAGGAGATGTTGTGATTTGGGAATAGTTAAATGTCGATTCAATGGATTTTGATTGTGCTGATTGAACTGATCGAGCTACGCTGTGTTTTATTGAGTAATTTTAAAAGTTTAATGAAATTTGGGTTGGGTTGGTTCAGACTTGGCAGGTTTTCTTCACAGACTAGTCATTGCCTAGGCGTCGCTTCACTCGTCCACTCGCCTAGTCTACCCTAGTCGCTAGTTGACGTGCAAGTCGCCATTTAGTGAACGCCTGGACGACTAGTCGGCGACTAGTCGTTGACTAGGCGACGACTTGACAACATTGGTATCTACTTCATACGAAAGATTGAAAGATGTATGTGGAAGCATGTGTGCTGCTAGAATACATGAACATACAATCTTTAACCTATTATTGCTAAAGCACTGATAAAAATGCCATGGTTGAAAGGCTAATTAAGAATCTATTCCATGTGAGAGTGCCAACGCTTTTGAGCCTTGAAATCGTTTTACTAAATAGGTCAGATTTGTACTTAAGGACTGTCTTCTGAACATAAATAGGCATTTTACGTATTGCAGTCTCCCTCTTTGGATTCAGACTCTGCTTGGTTTAAAAATCTGTCAAGACTCAAGACATGTTCCCCCCCTTTTAATTAAAATGTTTAAAAGTAATAATTGATCTCGTACACCCTACTTTTGAGTGGGATATACAGGGTTTAGTTTGGCCTAAAATCAAATTAACAATTCCATAATGTACCTTTTATAACATGGCAGCCCGGAATAAAGAACCTTGCTGAACAAGGTAAGGCTGTCGAGAAATAATTAGCGGTCCATAATGAAGAACTAATTCTGTTTCATATGTTCTGTCAAAAAATTCCTCATGTCTCACAGCAGTTGGTGCAGAGTATGCCAAAACAGGCAAACAAAATTATGTGGCAATCTTGAACTAGCAGATTCAGGTTTAGTAATCCAAGCATAGCCCAAAGTTGTGAGACTTTATGCATCTAGCAACAACAACAACAACAACCAACCCAGTAAAATCCCACAAAGCCCTGAGATTTTATGCATCCATCCTTACCAATAATCCCGACACGAGCAAAACCCGTCCTTAAAATGGTGAAAACAAGTGGAGTCTCTAACAATAATTTCTCTGCCGACAAGCTTGGAGATGTATTTAATAGCAGAGTGACAATCGTTACAAACTCTAAGGTTCTTCATAATCCTTAGAGTAGTATTATCTGGGGTATTCAGCAGCCCAAATGCAATAGCAAACTTTTCACTATGATTTCGAAGGAGCTGCTCTTTTAACTCATTATCAAGATCATGCAGCACTGACTCTGTGTCTGGAACGAAACCAAGTTTTTTTTATCTCTTTCCATATTTTTTCCATTAGCTGATATATAGCATCTCTTTGGGGATGAATCCCATCTTCAACCCCAAATACATGGACATCGTTCTTTATCTGAACCCAGCTAATTCCTTGTTCTTTTTTCACTTGCCTGTCCTTCATTGATTTTCTGATTTTAGCAGCTTCCTCCCACTTCTGACAGGCAGCATATACATTAGCAAGTGCCGAGTAGGCTCCACTGTTTTCAGGATCAATCTGAAGCAATCTCTCAGCAGAAAATTTTGCCAGCTCAACATTCTTGTGAACCTTACATGAAGCTAAAAGTGAACCCCAAGCTATAGCATCTGGTTCAACCCGCATTTTCTCTATGAAATCCTGTGATTCTTGCAGTAGTCCAGCACGCCCAAAGAGGTCAATCATGCAGGCATAGTGGCTTGGTGTGGGCTCAATATCATGCACATCTTTCATCATCTTGAAGTATCGGCGACCTTGTGCCACCAAGCCGACATGTATACAGCCAGAGAGAACACCTACATAAGTAATATGATCAGGTCTGATACCCATTGCCAGCATATCATCAAATAACTGTATGGATTCCTCTCCATATCCATGTTGAGCCAATGCTAGGATCATTGAAGTCCAGGATACAGTTTCTCTCTTCTCATGTATAAAATTAAAAACAATTTGCGCACAACTTAAGCTTCCAGCCTTTGCATACATGGTGATCAAAGCATTACTAACAGACACCGATGATGCTTCCCCCAATTTTAGGGACGCAGCATGTATTTGTTTGCCATGGTTCAAAGATCCTAAGCTGGAGCAAACACTAAGCATAGCTGCTAGTGTGTAGCTATTGGGCTTTGGGCCTGCTTCTGACATTAATCTAAAGAGATCCATTGCATCATTGAAGAAGCCACATTCTGTACATAGCCGACTATCATAGCAGTCCAAGAAATCACATCCCGGTCCTCAAGCGAGTTGAAAATCTTCCTTGCGGGATCTATATTGTCAAGCTTAATGTAACCATCCAGTAATGCTGTAAAAGCAATGACATTCAAGTTGGATATTTGACCCCATAATGCTTTGGGCAGTATTTACTGCACCACATCGTGAGTACATGGATATCAAAGCATTTCCAACTGCCCAGAAGTATCGAAATCTGTTCTAAGAATATGGCTATGGATTTGTTTCCCTATATTGATCATTCTAAGATTAGTGCAAGCTGATAGTACACTTCCTAAAGTATATTTGTCAGGCCTCAACAATGATTCCCTTAGCATTCTATAGAACATATCCGATGCTTCGATATCAAATCCATGTTGATTGAACCCGGCAATGATTGAATTCCAGGAAACAATATCTCTATCATCCATTTGTTCAAATAGCGCTACTGCAAGATCAACTTGGACAGTATGTATGTACAACGAAATCATTGCATTCCGGCTAGAAATGTTCTTTATTGCAATTCTATCAAAAATAATTTCAGCTGTACTAACATCACCTGCTTTGGCATACATATTCAACAATAAATAGGCTACAGATACATGTCTACTCAGACCAAATTTTACAAGAAAAGAATGAACTTTCCTGCCTATTTTCAATGATCTGATAGCAGCACAAGAAGCAAGAATGCTTGTAACCGTTTACTGCGTAGGCAGCACGTTGCAGGCAAACATCTCCATAAATGTTTTAATTGCAACCTCAAACTGGCCTATTAAATTATACCCGACAATCATAGTTGTCCAAGTGACATCATCAGGGAGAGGCACCTCACGAAAAATGTGACGTGCTTCCTGGATCAGACCCTGCTTCACATAAGCAGATAGCAATGTATTCCAAGAAGATGCATCCCTTGTAGGCAACTCATCGAACAGTCTGCGTGCATCAGAAACAAACCCATTTTTCCCATATGCATTGATGAGATTATTCATAAGGAACTGGCTTAAATGCAGGCCAGACTTGATTATCTGGGCATGGATCGATCTGGTGGCAAGCGGGTCTTTGATTTTCAGGCTCTTTTGGAGGAGTGAGGCATAGAAATCAGAGGGAAAGGCGAGATTATGAAAGTTCTGGCGTCTCATCACGGGAGGGAACCAATTTAAGAAATCATTGGCAACAACTGATACACTGCTTCCATATCCGTTTCTTCATTAAATGACAGGAATTGAAGTTTAAAATTTTCGGTTTGGCAAATCAATACTTTTGAATAAGCTCCAAGTGCTACCTGCTCAAATGCCGTAAGCTCGCGAAGTTCTACTACAAAGATTTGAAAACATGCGCGAACCGAACAACAACTTTCTCAAGATAATTCACTTAGGTCAAACTGCATCTCGGAGGGCAAAGGATATCAGAGGACAGCCGTTCCCTGTTCGGCAATTTTCGCTTGCACGCGTAAGTTCTCAATTTGGAGGAGAATTTAGGGGTGGACAAGTTCCAGGACGGTTCCGGTACCGCCACCCATGGCACCGGTACCGGCCGGTCCCGTGACCGGACCGGCCGGTACCGGTTCCCAGAGGCGGTTCCGGTACCGGACCGGTCGGTTTCGGTTCCCCCTATTTATTTTTTTTTGCTTTTTTTAAAATTTTTAAAGTATAAAATTGTAAATTTGCAATTGTTTAAGGAAAGAATGAAATAAAAAATCTAAAAATGTAGTTGTTATTTAAATATTGAAAATGAGTAATACACTAACTGAAGAACAACCACATTTAATATCTTGACGGTTCAAAAAAAGCGACGAGGTAAAGAACCGTAAAGAAACCCTCGAAGGAGCTTATATATCGCTCACCTAAAAAAACTAATTACATATTTATATTAACATAAAAAAAATTTATAACTTATTCTTTAGAACTCGGACTTCCATCTGTGGTTGCATTCATGTAATGCTCCGATTCGAGTTGGTGCGATGACTCTTGAGCTCGACGTCTTGCCAAGAGCCAATCTTGGTTGCAAACCAGTGTTTCAAGAGATTCAGCATTAAGACAACTTCGATAGTCAGTTAGAATGTTGCCGCCAGCACTGAATTCTCGTTGAACTGATACGGTTGATATCGGGACGGACAACACTTATCTTGCTAGCATGCCGAGACATGGGAACATGTGTTCGTTCCGCTTCCACCATCCGAGCACGTCAAAATCGACGTCGTTGTCATCGTAATCGCATGGCACACCCTGGTACATAGCAAGTTCGTTGTGCGAGCTTACTGTTGTACCACTTGAACTCGTCGAAGACTGGGCACGCTTCCCTTTCTTTGCAAGAAGGCCACCGACTATTCCTTCTTTAATATTTGTCAAAACTCCGCCCATAGCTTCTAGTCCCTGTTGAACACATAAATTTAAAACATGACAGGCACACCGTTGATGCAGAAATCTACCCATAGTCGTAGACGGTGGGCAAATTTCTCTAAATCTAGGAATAGCAGCAGTGTTATTAGTAGCATTATCAAAACCAAATGAAAAAACTTTTTCAGAGAAGCTACATTCCCGCAGAATACTCTGAAGCAATAAAAAAATATTTTCAGCAGTATGCTGATCATTGAAATCACGAAATGCAAGAACACGTTTATGCATAATCCAATCACTATTTATCCAATGACAAGTAACACCCATATAAGACAAATTATGATAAGTTTCACCCCAAATATCAGAACAAATAGCAACATGAGAATTAAAATTGAGAAAAAAATTTGCCAAATTAATTTTTTCCATTTTATACTGGCGAATAATTTCTCGTTTAATTGTTTTTCTTGAAAAACCTCGTGCTTGAGGGTTTAATGTCTGTTGACAATAATCAATAAAACCAAGTTTTTCAGAAAACATGTATGACAAATTTTCTTCACAAATCATTTCGGCCATTTTTTGCTTATTTTGCTCGTCGCTATAAGCAAAAAGGCCGCCCTTACCTCTGTTAGCAAACCGAGAAATTTGTGTTTGCACTTCTTGTCGTCCCTTCTTTTTTGCCTCGTATTTGGCATACTCCACGAGATGCCTCGACCTTAGGTGTTTTTCCGGACCGCCATAACCGCCAGAAACTCCCATTTTTATGACGGTCCCGCAATGTTTACAAGTTCCATAAACTATGCCATATTTTGTGTCTTTGTCAAAATGATAAACAACTAAATCTGATTTATATTTTTTTTACCTTTGTCCGGACCTCGAGAGGTGTCGGCCTCACCTGCCTCCACGTCGACGTCGTTGCTCTGCGGTGTAGGCTCCTCGTCCCAGTCTAGATTATCCTCGTCCCCGTCTAGATTCATCAAGATCTTCGAATACACTATCAAGAGTGGGGAGATTAGCGTCCCCTCTACCAGAATAAATCTGGTCGAATTCTTCATTCATCATAGCTCTCCCGATTAAGTGATCGGGGATAGTAGGAAAGGAAGAGACAGACTGTCTTCCTCGAGAACCGCGTCCGCGTGAGGTCGAACCGTCGGAGGTGGCTTTAGCTTTGCCTTTCCTCAAACTTCGGTTCACGTCGCCCATATCCACGGACCCTCTACCGGACTCCCTCGACATTTTAATATATATTTTTTGATATTAAAAAAATATATTACTTTTGGAAAAATTAAAAAAATTTCGAAATTTTATATATTAAAATTTCAATAATTTCAATAAATAATAGAGAATATATATTTAAAATATAAATTATATATTTTTTGATATTAAAGATATATTAAATTTCGAAAATTTCAAATAATTTCGAAATTTTATATATTAAAATATAATATATTTAAAAAAGATAGATAAGAATTAAGAAATTAAGAATGATTGATAAGAATTAAGAAATTAAGAATGATAGATTGAGATTTGAGAGAATGAGAGATGGATTGAGTATTTGATATTTTGAGTGTGATATTTTATGAAAAAAGGGGTATTTATAATGTTTTTTTAGCCTCCCCCTCCCCTCCCCAATCCCCATCCCCCCTCCCTCTAACGGCTCAAGAGCCGTTGAGGCCCCCCCCCACTACTTTTCTTTTTTTTTTGCAGGTATCCGTTGGCAGGAGCAAAAAAAAGAAAAAAAAATTAAACCGGCACCGGTACCGGTACTAGTACCGGCGGTGCCGGTGACGAAAATTGGGAACCGGACACGGTACCGGTTGGGGCGGTACCGGTACCGGTTCCAGGAACCGGTTGCTCGTCTCCGTTGACGGTGACGGTACTCGGTACCGGCGGTACCGGCGCCGGTGACGGTATCACACCGGTACCGTGTCCAGGCCTAGAGGAGATAAGAGCCTCCGCTTTTCGTTTGAGGCGGGGCGATGATGAGAAAATAAATTTTGGGCCAAAATCAGCCCATTTTTTAATTCTCCCTCCGTCCCCAATTTGATTACAAATTGCGGGTTACGGAGTAAAATTTCCTACCTTTTGAAATCAATTTATTTACAAATTGGTATATCAATAAGATATAAAAATTACATATTAAAAAACTACGTCAAAAGTTCTACAAAACAAGAGGTGAGAAGAATATTTTATTTTATCAAATACTTAATGAAATCGCGTAAACAAACAAAAGTTATCGAGAGGAGAGAAAAAAATTGTAATCTATTTAGGGACGGAGGGAGTAGTTTCTCTTCCATAGAAACGTAAGAGCACTCAAAATACTAGTGGTGAAGTCCGGAAGTTTCAAACCTTTTTTCTGTCACGTTAGTTTTAACTTATCTCACAGTTTTAGTATAAATGGGTTTAAAGTCTCAGAGTTTTAAACTAGGGCTTCAAACTTTCATTTTTTACATTTTAAATATATGTATTCTAAAATTAAATTAATAAAATTTAATTGTTTTATTATTGAAAAGAATTGAACAGGAAAAGTTCATTAAAAATTACATTCATTTAAAAATTAAATTCATTAAAAACAATTACATTCACTAAATAAAAAATTTACATTCATTAAATAAAAAAATTACATCCATAAAAAAATTACACTACGAACAAATTACTTATTATTTGAGTGACTGAAGATATGTTCGATCAAATCTATCGTTAGTGCATTGTGAATCTCTCGGCTTCAAATTTCTTGGCGGTTTCTTCATTTCATTTCTTCATCGATTTCTTCGTACATAGGCACCTCCTCGTCCAGTTATAATGACAAATCGTAAACATTTTGTCCTCTATGAACATATTAAGAAGAATAATTGCATGCGTACATGATATTCCTCATTTTTGTTTGAGAAAAAAATTTGGACGGACGATCTAGAATGTGCCACTTAGTCTTCAGCATCCCGAAGGCTCGTTCGATATTTTTTCTCGCCACCTCATGAGCTTTTTTTAGGTTTGGCGTTTAAGACCCATTGGTTTGGAGAGAGACTTGACAATCGTGGAATCAGCCAAATAATATCTACGCTTGTAAAGCATCCCTCTAAGCTCAAAAGATATGTTGGGTGCAGTCTCATTAATCCTAGCGTCAAAAACGGGCGATTGATCGAGAACTTTGATGTCGTTGTTTGAGCCCGCGACACTGAAAAACCGTGCCAAAATCACAAGCCATTTGAAGCCACAACTTCGAGCATGATAGTAGGCTTGGAATGATCACCCCAGGAAAGCTGACCATGCCACGCAGTGTGATAATTTTTCAATCCCAATGCATGCAATCACTGCTCCCAAGCATGCCGACAAAGCTTTGTTTAGCGGCATACCTTGCTTGTAACCCCTCAATATCGCTCGTTAAAGGCTAACGTAAATATATTTTATGATAAATTCAAATAATAGCTTTAAAAAATATATGTACACACGCCCTGATGCTGCGAGCCGACATCTTCAAGTATTCGTCGAACATATTAGATGTCGTCCTATACGCCATTTGACGAAGCAAAGCAGTGCACTTCTGGACACTGCTAAACCTGCGTCGGCCTCTCGCATCAAAGCGTTGGGTAAACCAAGGCACCTCGCATTCAATATCGGCGAGTATGCATAAAAAGAGAGGACGACTCATCCAAAAATGATTACTAAAATCCTCTGGTGTATAAACACACGGAGTATTGAAGTAGTCATTGAGAAGTGAAGCGTACGTAGCCGCCCGATCTTGGTTCAAATGTTGACGTCGGGTCGGGCGTCGGGAGGATTTTGTTTCTTCTTGTTTGTCTTGTTGCCATCATTGATAACAAGTCGCGGTGAAATTGTGAAAAATTGGAGCTCTCTTTTCATCATCAGATGAAGATGATCTCATTTTTAAAACATTTTGTAGAAATAATCAAAATAAATAGAATAATATTTGAAATAATTATAGAGAGATAGAGACATGTGTGAGAGATAGAGAGAGATGGTTTGAATTTATAGGAAGTTTTTTTTTGTTTTAACGGCAATTCCATCCGCGGGGGGGGGGGGGGTGCGCCAACGGGAAGAAGCAACGGCCAAAGCCTGTTGATGTCCGTTTTAGAATAATAGACCAACGCTAGAGGGGGGGGGTGAATAACGTTTGATCGTAGAAATCGCTGGAATTAAAAAATTCAAAAGAGAAGTAAAGAGAAGAGTAAGAGGCACACCGAATTTTACCCTGGTTCACCACAACTTGTGGCTAATCCAGCCTCCCGAGAGACTCTCTCGAGCTACACTACTATCTCGTTAAGCTTAACGGTGCTTAACAAACCCTTACAACTTGAGAATTCGAGTCACACGAACCTCAACGAATCCTTCAAAGAAAAAACAGCCCTTCCTTTGAATCAAACGAGAGAAATACTTTCTCTCTACGTGTCTAAGAACACAAATACACTCAAGAACGAGACTCTCCATTAGAGTAGATATTGAGTAAACTAAGTATGCTCAAGAACAACTCAAACTTCACACGAATTGGCTCTAAAAATCTATGGAAAAAGATGTTGTTTGAATGCAATGAAAGTATGAGAATTGTGAAGTGAATTAATGAGAAAAGCAGACCCAAACACCCCTTTTTATAGTGCCAAAATAGGCTCCAACGGACCAATACATTAAAGGGGTGATTGGCTTGATTTATGGGATTGAATAAATTGTGGATCTGCAGGATATTGGCTTCCCAGCGATGCATGGACCTTACCCATCGCTGGTAGGCCAATTTTCCTTCAGTTTTGAAGCCAACGGTCACCTACCCATCGATGGGTACATGCTTCCCATCGCTGGGTGGGAGGTTGACTTCCAAACAAGGAAAGAATCAACCTTAAATGACTTCCAACGGTCATTCCTTCCCAGCGATGGTTAAGCCTTCCCATCGATGGGGTAAAGTCCCCATCGCTGGGTAAGGTCGTTCTGCCTTGTGTTGATGTTGGACCAAGGCTTTAATAGCGATGGGTAGAACTTCCCATCGCTGTTTGGCATGGTTCTGGAACTTGGTTGGGCTAAAGAACCGCTTACCCATCGATGGGTAAATCTTCCCATCGCTGGGTGGATGGTTAGTCAAAAACCTATGGTTTTTGCCTTAACCACGGCCTAGCCAACTGATGCAAAAACCGACCGAAAAATTCAAAGTTCTCCAAAATAAAAACCAAGTGTTTAAAACACTTGTTTGATGTATTTGTCTAAGAAATCAAGTGAGACACTTTAAAAACCACGTCATTTGGGTAAAAACCACGGCTAGCCAAGTTTATGTCGTTTTACGTGGTTTTTCCCAAACGACCAAAAACGAAAGGTGGTTTTCAAGGTGTTTTTGTTGGAGAACTGTTTAAACATGCCAAAGAGTAAAAAAAATCATAAAATGTTGGAAACCACTTGGTTGGTTCGGACACCAAAAACCAATGCCGATAACCGAATGCCGAACGCTAGTTTCTGAAAGCCGAACGCCGGATGGCTTGGTTTTTGGTTTGGGCGAACACCGAGTGTTTTTGATGACTTAAACATGTTTGAAAAACATTTTTATGATGTAAGAAATACAATGAAAAGATTTTAGCCTAAAGAGAAAAGGTGTAAAGATTGAGTCGGTCTTGATCACAATAAGGACCGACTCAAGATACTAAGACTATGGTCTTCGTTCTTGGTCTTCGTTTAGCTCTTGTTCTTATCTTCGTTCTTCGCCTTGTATATTCAATTTGTGTCGTGATCACGGTGGTTTGGCATTATCAAAACCTGTCACAAAAACGAACACGACTTTAGTACGAAAACGTGACAAGCCCGTGTTTCAACAGCCCCCAGTGTTACACCCATTTCCATTGCTCTAAGGGGTGGCCTCGGTGATAAAAAATCGAACTAACATGGTATTTTATTGAATCACAATGATATTAAACCGTTTATCATGCTTTTCAACGAAATTTGTTTTTTTCATCTTGAACCGAATCCAACTCGAATGCAAACAGAACTAGACTGTGACACAAAGATTTCAAATTCATTATCACGTACCGAATCTTTTGACATTAATTAACAACGAAATATCTCATGTATTTATTTGTGTACCTAATGTTATCATATATAAAGTACTCAGTATTGTGCATTCCATCTTTTAAATTTTCTTTTAACATTTTTATTCTTATTAAATTTACTACTGTAGTGTTATTTTAACGACTATCATTTTGTTTTATATTATGTATTCTTAATAGTCTAGTGTTGTATTATTAGAAACAGGGTGGTTAACATGACATTACTCAGCAATGTCATAGGATAATCTGGGGGCGCTCTAGTGTCCCGTTCGCAAAATTGACGGTTCCTACCCCCCTAACCCCCTTCCCCCTCCACGTTGCCCCGTCCCGAACACACCCCTCACCCCCTTCAATTAAACCAATTTCTATATATATATATATATATATATATATATATATATATATATATATATATATATATATATATCGACTCGAGTTAGATGACACCTAACAATAAGAGGACATGCTTTGGTCAAATGACAATAAAAAAGTGATTAGAGCGCTCCCAAATTACACTGCAAAGCTCACCATTTTCTAATGCAAAGCTCACTTAGAATTAAATCAAAGCTCGTCACTTTGAACACCAAAAGTCACATCACTTTTAAACTTTAAAAATAAAAGAATTAATTAAAAGTAAAATAGCAACACCGGTGAACCACCGATCAGTGGCGATTGGTGACCAGTGGCGGCAATCGAGGGCAGGCGGCGGTCAACAGATGTAGTTAGCGGTCAATGTTTAATTTAGTCAACATGGTACAAAGTCAACTCCTTTGATTTATTTTTTTTTGGAAAAACAAAGTTTTGAAAAAACAAGGTGAACTTTGCCAAATAGCTTGGGTGAGCTTTGCAGTTACTGTGGGTGAGCTTTATAATTGGCAGTGGTGAGCTTTATGTCATCTGACCGAAGCATGTCATCTTACCATAAGGTGTCATCTGGCTTGTGTGTGTGTGTGTGTGTATATGTATGTATGTATGTGTGTGTGTGTGTGTCTATATATATATATATATATATATATATATATATATATATATATAATATATATATATATATATATATATATATATATATATATATATATATATATATATATATATATATATATATATATATATATATATATATATATATATATATATATATAGGGGCTGGTTCAGGTGAGAATGCACCTTGGTGAAAGAAATAAGAATAAAATCGAGCTTTTAGATCTGATGCATCGTGCGGCTCAGATTGCATCATGTGCTCAGATTTTGAGATAGTGCATTTTCAAAGGTTTTTGGTGCATTTCGACATGATGCATTTTCAAACCATTTTGGTGCACCTAATTTTGATGCAATCATTACCCTTAGATCTTACAATCTAAAGCACTAGATTCATTCTTATTTCTTTCACAAGATCGCATTCTCACCAGAACATATATATATATATATATATATATATATATATATATATATATATATATATATATATATATATATATATATATATATATATATATATATATATATATATATATATATATATATATATATATATATATATATATATATATATATGAACTCCACTCATATGATAGGGAGCTCCACTGCCAATCAACCAATCAAAAGAAATATTACGCATACCATTATACTGATTTGAGGTGGAAGACTCAAGCAAAGACATAAGACGAGCCATTTGATCGATGAGATTTCCTCCACTAGCCTCCTCTCGTACAGTGTGGACCGTTGCTTTACCGCTGGTGGTACACGTGGAAGAATTGCCATTGGAGTGACCTTGCTGGACGGTCAACCGTCTGCTGCAACGGCCCCTACAAGACAAAAAGAGATCCCCACGTGCATTATTGTGGTGTCCTCCCCCACCACGACCATAATTAGTCAAAAAAAGAAAAAATTCAAAACATGTCTCAACGCTATGATTATTTCACCCGCAATGTGAACACTGCAAGCGTGCGGCGGAAGTGGGTGTGGGAGGCTTTGCGGCAAAAGCAACAGCTTCAATGCTATCATCGTGACCACAAACAATAATTTTATGGCGTTCTTCTTGTGAAATCAGATGGAAAACTTGATCCAGGTCTGTTACAGGTTATATGCCAACCAATTGTGAACGGAGACTTCCAAATTGTTCATCATTCAAATCCAGCAAAAAGTCAATGGTTTTGTCTTGCTAATTTTGTGCGCGTATCACTGGGGCTGCTAGACTTGCGCAGCCCCATGTGGGTTCTTTCATACCATGAAGCTGGTTCCACAAAGTAATGAACTGATTGTAATACATGATTACACTTTGACCTTTTTGGCACAAAGTGTTTAATTCTACCTTTAACTGATAAATTTTGGTACCATTAGAACATCCGTAGCATTCTTTGAGATTAGCCCACAATTCATAAGCAATTGTATGTGACACAATACTAGGCTGAATAGATTCATCTACCCTATTAAAAATCCAGCTACATATGATTTGGTGATTTGCATTCCACACATCCAATTCATAAGGATTCGTAGGAATCCCATTAATTGTAAGAAAATCAACTTTACCACGTCCTCCTAACACATTCCGAATAGCTTTCTCCCAAATATCATAGTTATCACATCGAAGAAAGTACTTAGTCAAGGAATTATCAGCGTGTTTGGATGGATGGAGATAGTAGATGGTGGAAGGAACGTGGATGAGCGTTGTCCGTTTTGGCATCCTCTTGGTGGTGGACATGATGATGCACGACCTGGATGTTCATAGCAACAACGGGATACTTGTTCGACAAGGACCTTGTTGCACTTCCGACGTGACAAACTCGGCGACCAGAAGCGGCGCAGACAAGCGGTCTGATTCAGTCGTCCTACGGCGATGATACTGCCGACTAGCGTACCTAGGGTTTTGGAAGGGAACTCGAGGATCGCTTCGATACCATGTAAAAATTTAGAACTGAATGACATGCTTTCACTAATTACAAACCGAGTATTTATATGCAAGAAAATACGAGGCCCAAATACACGACCCATAAACATCATTACAATGATGACACGTCTTTTTCATCACATGATGAAGAGTTGTTTTGGAAGTGCAATTAAAAATTATTTTCAATGTGATGTTTATGTACATCTTGAAACCCAAAATATATATGATACCCCATTGGGAAGTGTTATTAAATTGAAACACCCCCACCGTCCTGTTATAAATCATCCATTTTGACTTTGAGGCATATTTAAATAAGAGAAAAAATAGAGTTGACTTTTTGAAAATGTCATTACTTTTTAGGAGGGGTGACGATGAATAAGAAGATAAGGTGGAGAAGAGTGACTTATTTTAGGGGTAGTTTAGGTATTTTACTCTTAAAAGTTTACGATAACAAGAAACAAACAACTTATTTTGGGACGGAGAAAAAAGGAAAACAAGCAATTTAAAATGGGATAGATTTGAGTAATAATGAAGACATTTGTGATAATTTTACAATGTGAAACATCTTGAAAATCGAAATATAAAGTGCTCAATCATGAAGTGTTATTATAAAAAAAATAGTACTCCATAATGTATAGATGAGTTATTAGTATTTTTTTATTGCACTTTTCAATAAAATTTTGACTATATAAATATAATTTAATTGGGATTATGCGAGCCCATGCGAAGCACGATTTAAAAAACTAGTAAATATATTTCTCATCTAAATGTATTCATCCAGTTTTATTTTTTTTAGTTAAGCTGGATAAATTTTAATCATCAATAATAAATTTAAAAAAAAGCATAAGATAAATCAGATTAATTTTTTTCTACTATATAATAAATTTTTTAATTAATTGATGATCAAAATTTATTCATTTTATTTACTTGAAGTAAATACAGTATTTTGTAATTAAAGCACACACACTTTACACTTACACAAACATGGACACACAAATAAATGGAATTCTTAAGGAAAACAAACCATAAAGTTTATGTTTACAACAGTAACCCCACCTGTAAGTCTAAGACATATATACATACAGAGACAAATATAACTCCCTTGCGCAATTCTCAAGGGAGATAAGAAAGTCCCATTGCCGAATTTAGATAATTAAGGCAATGAATAGAAGAGCTCTCGAAAGATAAAGCCAAAAAAATTTAAATTTTGAAATAAAGCTAAATGAAAACAAATCTTTTTCCACAAATGGCATGAAAAAGAAGAATAAACTACTATATCTATACATACATTTGTAGCGGTATATATTCTACTTCGTTTCTTGCATGTTATCTTCACTTCTCCATACAACATCATCAAGGGAAGTTGCAAGATTTTTATAGAACTGCGGGGGGGGGGGGGGGGGGGGAATTTAACAAAAAAACAACAATCATAATTATAATTATAATCATAATCATAATCATAATCATAATGAACGTTGATGAATGATTTGTGTAGCAGATATGCTAATCGACTCGACTAAAAATATGTTCCCTTTCTTACATCCTTACTATGTGAAATAACTAATGTACAAAATCTAAATCAAAAACCAAAATCACAGCATTTATTTACCTTATGGAATTCCAATGTGTCCCCTTTTGATTTTCTCACTTCAACCACATGTACAGAAGGAGCAACTTGGAATACCTAGAGCAAGAGCGTTAGTTTTCCACCCAAACTAAGGCTCGTTTTGTAATATGCCATGTTTTGTGGTTTAAATTTTCATTTCTTTTGTTTGGTTTCGGTTGAAATTTCTAAATATAAAACATGTTTGGTAGTAGTTCTGTTTTCTATATGTGATTCTCTGTTTTTTACCGAGTAAGGCTGTGTACATCTTGACCCAACGGAGTTGGGATTTTACTAAGTTATGTTGTCGTCGCAAAAATCGACAACATGTTATCGAAAACAATGAACAAAATGATGATATTCATATCCATGCATGTACCTCAGTTGCAACATTTAGATTTCCTTTTCTCCCTGCTTTTATGTTTTCCAACCGCATCTGACATGGGAAACAAACAAGTTACCACTTTTCTACCAATAAACATTCTATTTCCACCTTTTTATCTTTTGTTGGGCCAAGCTGATGCATAATCTAAACTGAGTGAAATGGGTCACCACCTTGTAGTTCTTTTTGTGAACATCGAAGCCAAGTGGTTTTGCTGCTTCTTCAATCTTGCTGATTATCTCGTTGGCAGGGCGTTTGGATGTGAATCTTGTTTCTCTCTTGAACCCCTGTGGCATTATAGGTTACCTAAGTTGACTGTTTTATATTAGGTGTAAGGACAGCATGAGTTGTTTAAATGGCCCCACAAATTGCACAGACGACAAAAGGGTCATTGAAATATTGTATGAATGCCTATTTTCGTATTCCATAAATTTTTTATAAAACATAAACCCTACAATATCCTCCAACCAAACTGATCCTAATGTACTGTGCAGAGGAAAATGTACCTGCTCATCAAATAGATTCTCAAGGTTGAGACCTTTAGACATGGAAATTAACTCAAACGCGTTCATAGCAGTTGGCTGCTGCTCTTCCTTTTTCTCTGTAACGTGATGCTCCTGTTATCATTACAGTGCAAAAAAAAAGTGAGCCACAAGTTATTCAACGCAGAAACGATCTCTTTTTTGGTAAACTCACTTCAATATCTTGAAAAACAGCTTCAATATCATCAAGGTTTGCATCTTTGTTCTCGTGAAAAACAGGTTGTTTATAACTTTTCTTAAACCACTCTTCTTGCAAAAGTTGAGGAATGGTAATCCGCTGCATAATTCACAAAAGACATTGATAAAAAAAACTAGAGTGGTGTGTATTTATTATATTCGTTTATGTTAGATGTCTTAACAAAACTGAGCTTACAGTTACGGGGTTCGGATCAAGTATCCTTGTAATAAGCTTCATGGCACCAAAAGAGAACCAAGGAGGGCAAGTATATTCGGCACAAGAGATCTGCAAGGAGGGAGAGCTTAACAAGTAAGACTCACAAAAAGGCAAAAGCGATCGGCTCCAAGATTTTGGATTCTCACTTTTTTATATAAGTTGACAATGTTTGAATCATCGAAAGGCAAGTAACCAGCAAGCAATACAAAGAGAATAACTCCACAAGACCACATATCAGCAGTTGACCCATCATAACCTTGATCGTCCAGAACCTAAGAAAAAAGAATATGATGCACGGGAACACTCATGAACGCTGCATTCTATAGAATTCAAAATTTTTTCATTTGAATTTGCGCTTACAAAATTATATACCTCTGGAGCAACATAATTGGGAGTTCCACATGCTGTGTGAAGTAACCCGTCCTCCTGCCAAGATCAAACTGTAAAATGGAGCATTGCATTCTAGGATATCGAGCTTTCCGTTAAATCATCAGTGAGAGAGGAAAAGAAAGATCAGTTCAATACCCTGACTTGCTGGGACAAAGCGCTCAATCCAAAGTCAGAAACTTTGAGGTTCCCATTAGCATCCAACAACAGGTTTTCCGGCTGCACCAGAAACCAAACAGATAAAGATACAGTGAAGTATAAGAGATCCTGGGAAAAAAGAATAATACTTCCTGCGTCCCATAAGGTTGTTCTCATTTTGGCTTTTAGGAAATTTAAGGGAGGGATATTTCTATTGTTGACTTTCCAAAAGTACCCTTGATGTGATGGGTAAAAATATGATGTCTGGGGTAGATTATTAGTAAAAAAGTATGATGTGATAGGTAGGATAATAATTAGTACGGATAAAAGTGGTTTTCTAATAGAAAGAGGAAGGACTTTGTGGGACACAAAAATAAAGAAAGGTCTTTTTGGGGATGGAGGGAGTATGTGGTCTATAGTCTGGTAGAGCACTAAAGCTAGACAACCCACCTTTAGATCTCGGTGGTAGACTCCTCTGCTATGGCAATAATCAACTGCATTAATAAGCTGTTGGAAATACTTCCTTGCCTCATCTTCCTTCATCCGTCCGTGATTTACCTTCATACTCAACAAGTTAGTAAGGGGAAAAAGATTAAACTAGGAGTAAAACATAGAGAACGTATCAAAATAGGAGCTCCATGTTTTTATTTTTAAAATAGGAGTTACAATGCCAATAGTGTCAACATATAATACCAAAAAAACATTGTGTAATGCCAATATACAGTGCCACATTG
Organism: Cuscuta australis; assembly: GCA_003260385.1. Lineage (NCBI taxonomy): Eukaryota > Viridiplantae > Streptophyta > Magnoliopsida > Solanales > Convolvulaceae > Cuscuta > Cuscuta australis. Next base: position 145,965 of record NQVE01000201.1, read on the forward strand.
TCGCAATGCAAACTCCTATTTTGAGGATAAAAACATGGAGGTCCTATTTTAGAGATAAGAGTTATGTTTCACTCCTATTATGGGCGATTTCTTATATGGGGTAAGTGGCCTTAAACCGAATATTAGTTAATAAAATGGATCCAATTGTAACATGGCAGGGTTAAAATGGAAGAATTTGCAGACAATTTTGTCGAAAAGCTCTCCTCCAGTAACAAACTCCAAAACAATGTATATTTTGGTCTTGCTTCCCATAACCTGACAGAAGATGAAGTAAACAACCTAAGACAAACTACGCAATAAATTGATGAAACATATTTGTTTTTGTCACCCAGATAAATTATGTTAGAGCAAGAAAACTATATAAAAGATTAAAGACATTTGTTGTTTGTTTCAATATCAAATTACATGAAATCAAGAGAACTATGAGGCTTAAATTGAACAGTTTTAGGTGGCATATATTTGTGTTCTTCCTTGTTAGTGCACAGAAACACACAAACATCAAGACTACGTGTGAAAATAAACACAGAGGAAGAATAACCTCATACAATCGAACGACATTTGGATGCCTTATCAACTTCATCGTAGCAATTTCCCGCCTGATCTATTAAATCAAGCATATATTAACATCACAGAGCAAAAGATAAAAACTAAACAGAGAAGCTGAATCAATAAAAAATCCACAATCTAATATGTTTTTATATAAATGGTAAAAGAATATTTCCATCCCCCTATGGAGACAAAGATTCACTATTTTTTGGCTTTGGGTTATGATCGAATAAAGCAAATTGGCTGTATAAACTGTCTGCGCTTATTGCATGGTGATGTAGCAGTTAGTTAATGCAACTTTCTATGCTCATCATGGGTCATCTGGAAACAGCCGCTCTATGTTTTAAACATAGGGGTCAGACTACGTACATCCGACCCCCCCATACCCCACAATGTGCGGGAGCCATTGAGACACTGGGGTAATGTTGTTGTTTGGTAAAAGAATCTGAAGGATTTCTGCTCATAAGAATAATAATAATAATAATAATAATAATAATAGTAATAATAATATCATTACTGAGTATACAAAGGAACTGTTTGGTGTAAGATGTACCTGCTCTGCCATTTTGTGTTTGAGGACCTTATCCTTGTCGAGGATCTTGAGAGCAACGGGTTCTCCCGTCTCAGAATTCCTTCCAAATTTAACTTTGGCAAATGTCCCCTCACCTATTGTCCTCCCCACTTCATATTTACCAACTCTACGCTTGATTTTCGACGGACTCATGATAAACTCACTATATATCCTAAACCCACAATATGTTCCTCCCAAAATGTGATGCTGCACATTTATTACACGTAAGGATAGATTCCACAATTTTACTTAAGAGTGTGAGAAGGGGACAATCAAGATGTCTCAGCCTTCTAATTATTATAGAGCTAAACCAAACAAAAAAACCAGTATATCTCACTCAAGAGTAGGGTATAGGGTCTAATTAAAACATAAATTCATATGAAGTACGAGTATAATACGGAGTAGTCTACAAAGTACTTGGACATATCTTCAAGCAGATCAATAATAGAGAGCTAGAATCCCTTTAAAAAAAGAGTTAGAATGACTAAAATTAAACTATGAAAGGGATATATTGATCAAAACAAGAATGAAGAATTGCTGTAATAATCTATGGAAAATGATAAGCATTGAGAAAAAGAAGCCCACACCTCAAAACACTAAATTCTAACCAAATTCAACTGCATGAAAAAGCAAACCTATCTTTCTCAGGTAGCATAACCCAAAATTCACTGAACTAACTAAGCACCCAAAATGAGAGGATTGAAAGCTAAGACTCAACCCAACAGTCAAAGATGTAAGAAATTGGAACAATCTGCCGGAAAGAGGGAGAAGAAGCTTCCAATCAAGGTCTACAAAAGAGGTTTACAAATCACCTATCCCTCCAAAAAAGTAGGATCTTTTGGTAAAAGTAGAAGGAAAAAGGTTATTAAAGAAAAAAAAGAAGAGAGAATCATCAGCTTTCGAAAGGTAAAATACAATCAGAATTCGAACCCAAGAAGGCCCATGCATAACAGATCAGAGTATCAGACGGATAAATTTCTCTTTTATGGTCAGCAAGAGAAGACAGCTACCTTGACTCAGAGACAGAGAGAGAGAGAGAAGTTGTGCAGAGGCTTAATGGGTGGTATTGAAGTAGAGGATAAGCTATACAATAAAGATATTGATGATATACGCTCAGTACTCAGTATTTTGTACAGGCTTTGGGTCAAAAGAATATTCCCTGAGTATAAAAGACTGGAAGAAAACCTTTCTACAACCGTTCCGGATTTCATCAGTGTGTTCCAACGTACCATTAATCATTACTACTCCGTATGTACTACTGTACTCCGATCCGTACCTTACGTAGTTAATCACAATTCACAACTCACAAGTAACACGGGTCCCGAATTGGTTATCATATTTCGAAGGATTAAGCTATTTTTAGCTCAAGATGTGTCAGTGTAAGGGTGTCAATTCACACATACACAAAATGAGAGATTATTGCACCAATTTTCATACACTTTTGCACAAGGATCTTTTATTTTGTGTCACTGTAATGCGAGATTATAACAACAGTACTCTTGTGGTTTGTTAAACGTGCATCATCACCCTTTATGTTTTCAAAACTATAGGGGGTAATAGTACGCATTTAGCAAACCATAGAGGGTATCATCTCTTTTAAAATCATTTTATATACAAAAAATCACCTTAAATATGAGTAAAATATAGAGACCAAAATAGTAGCTCCATATTTTTATCCCCCAAAATAGAAGTTTGCACTGTGGTAATGTGAAACTCTATATCGCACTATAAATTGCATTTTAACTCTTATTTCGAGAATAAAAACAAGGAACTCATATTTTAGTATATTTTCATTGTTTTACTCCTACTTTAGTCTTTTTCATACAAATCGATAGAAAAATAAAAAATATAAATTACACTAATCAAAAATGTATGTAAAGTTCTAGAAAAACAAAATGAGACAAGAATATATTATTTCATCAAATGGTCAGCCAAAATAAATAAAGAATAAAAGTTCTCGAGAGGCCAAAATAGTTACCGTGGAATTCTTTTTCGGACGGAGGGAGTAATAAAACTAGATGTACCCCACTTGGTGTACACATGCCTTGTAACACCCCAACTCGAATAACCCATTTACATAGATTATTTGAGCCGAAGTAGTTACCATGATGGTAAATACGCATAACAATTTGAGGAATAATTTAAAACCAATTTAAACTTTAATATAAATGATAATTTCAAATATTAAATTCAGAGTATTGCTGAAACAATGCGGAAGCTTAAGTATAAAACATAATCAAATTGTTTTACATTTTTCTGGGTTCTCGCCCGAAAAGGTATTTATTTAATTAAAACATCATAAATGTGGTCTACCAGTCCGTACATCTCGTCACTCTCATTGACCTCCGGGATGGGCTCCATGATCAGTATTGTTACCTGCGTGTAGCAAGTAAAACAAACTACACGCTCAACGTCAGCTAAGGAATACGCTAATACAACAATTCCAAGTTGAATAGCAAGTAGACATATAATTATCATGATATGACATAATATAGCATGTATGCTCAAATGATGATTGTGATACGTAATAAATGTCATACATAGTCATAATGATTGCATTTTCTTGATGATGAATTCATGCTGTATGATTCTAGGTCACAAGGACAAGCCTTGAACTATGAGATTCGCCCATTTTGTACGACGAACTCACGCAAAAATAGGGGTGGTACTCGAAAGCCTAAGTACCATGTACGTACACTAAGCCCGGTCCGTGATGTCGGACTGCTAAGTCCTGCACAATCACAACTACAAGAGACACACTTCCGCCTGATCTCTTGCGCATGCACATGATGTGATATGTTTCAATATGGATGATGAAATGAATCACATGATATAAACAATTTGTAAACAACATGATTGGATAAATATACTTTATTTTATTTGGATGAAATCTGATAAAAATATCATTTAATTAAGCTACGGGACTCGGAACGGTCAACCGTTTGGCGCGAATCTTTTTTTTTTTTTTTTTTTTTTTTTTTGACATCTAAAATACTTCTTTGAGTTATTCTAACACTTATGATTAACATATCTATGTATTTGAAATATTCTTAACATTTACATTTTCATTTAAGGTGAAGTATCAAGAAAAACATATTTTTACTTTATGAGTCTAATGAGTTTGATCTTAAAGCACAAATGACTTATAATATGGCAATCAATCCTATCGATATATCTAGATTGATATTCAACCAAGGATTGCGTTACTAGGGTGCAATGTACTCGCCTTGATAACGTTGAAGACGGAAGTGATAGGAATAAAGTATACGCCTCAACGAACGTTCAACGTACGGACACCTCTATCAACTTCAAGCTTCCCACGTCGGGTCTTCTCTACAATACTCTCTGGGAGTTCCTAATAATCGTTAGAGAATCGACGATAAGAGTTTTGAACGGAATGGAAAGAATATTGAAAAGAAAGTAGTCAAACCCGAGAGGCCCGTCGCCACCGACGCAGTCTCGGTATTTTGACCATATCTCCTTCGTTTCTCAACGAAATCGCAAACCGTTTGATGCGTTGGATTCGCGAGACACGAGGCTACAACTTTTGTTCAAAAATCAGACTGAAGTATATGAAAATGGCTCACAAGATGACGGTTTGTTGCTGCCAGGATTTTGAAGAAACTTATGATGATTTCTTCTTCTTGTTTCACCAATGGAGTTGAAGTTCTTCCTCTTTTCTTTGCTTGAATGAATCTTCCAACAAGAGAGAATGATTGGAAAAGAAAATATGAGTTTTATGGTAAGCACTTTGAATGAAAGATATGGATATGATGAAGAAAACATAGCCAACCCGTGGAACTCGTCACCACCGACGCAGTCCCGGTATTTTGGCGATATCTCCTTCGTTACTTAACGAAATCACGAACCGTTTGTTGGGTTGGATTCGTAAAATCCGGGGCTACAATTTTGGTATAATAAATAATTCAAGAAAATGAATAGAGAATTACAGAATTTACGAAGAAGTTGCTGCTGCGTTTTTCACTCAGGATTTTAGAAAACTTTGATATTTCTTCTTGCTCCTTCTTCTTCCCTTGGCTCAACAATGGAGTTGAGAATTCTTCCTCCTGAGTTTCTGCCGAGAGAGGGAGAGGATGGTGATGGGATGAATGATGGATGGATGATGGTGGTAATGTGTGAGGATGATGGTGGTGGTGGTAGGGTAATAATATAGGGAAGAGTAATTGGAGGGATGTGGTGGTGGGGTCCTAATGTGGTTTGATTGAGGATTGGAAGAGATGGGGGGAGTGTCTCTACGTGATTTGGAGGGTTTGGGGAATCAAATATATTCTCCTACTCCGTAACTGATAAACTAGCTAAAACGGTACGCGCTTTTTCGCCCAAACTGTTCCGTTTTGAAAACCGGTCGCGTTTTTGGAATCAGATTGTCAAAACTAGAATTTTGATATAATTAAAATATTTTTATGGAAACTTTTATTTTTCAGTGTTCGGGTCTGCCTCAGTCATTAACTAATTTTTAAATTAATTAATTCTTTTAGGCCTAATTTCGGGGTATTACATGCCTGGACATGGTGCCGCTTCTGAACAAGAATCGTCGAGTTCAGAAGTGTACCGACACCATTACTGAGCCACCAAGTATCGATTACGGGTGCGAGGTTTTTGTACTGGAAGATTGATGCGGAGGTGAACACGAGACCTCTAAAGGTTTGAGAGTGATGGATATCTGGACCCATTAAACAAATATGAATGGCCCAATCCACAAGAGAGTGGCTTGGGCTAGTACGGAACGGGGGTTGATAAATGGGATATTAAAGGCCCAGTTCATGTTGATAGGCCCAAACGAATAATACAACACCAAGTTGTGGGAAGATCAGGGGTTGAGCTATTAACCTCCACGATCGACGTATAAGAGATAATGACCGAGATTTATGCACACGATGAGTGCCCATTATGTATGTAATTGTAATGTAGTATGAATAGAGGGAGAACCCTCCATTGTGAAGCAAGAAAAAGATGAGCATTAACAAATTAATAAAAATATATCAGGATTCAATATTATTGATATTCATTTTCCTAAATTCGTTCTTCGTCGCTATAGTTGTTGGGCTAAATCCCATCAGAGAGGAACTAGAACCAGACCGAAACTTTATCGTGTCCAGGCTTTGGTGTACACCACTTTGTACACCAAAACTTTGCACTGACATTTTGATAACTTAGACTGACGCAAAAAATTCACACTAATATTTTATGCTTGTGTAAGCCATCAAAGTGTCAGTCTAAATCTTTGGCGTAGAAAATGGTGTACACCTAGCATGCATCTGAGTTAAAACTCTCTCACCCGTCACCATAGTGTCAAACGACCCTTGCTGCCTTCTCTAGCTCTTTCTTTTAGTCCTATTGACTTGATTATAATGTAGTATCCATTCATACTTTTTTAACATACTGACACACAAAGAGCTAATGCATCCACCTAGGCTGGGGATCGAACTTGGATGGACTCCTCCATGAATCTTGAGAAATGGGTTTCCTTCCACTCAAACCAGGAGAGAAGTTCCTCTCGCTCCTTTTATTTTAATCCATCATACTATCTTTAGTTATTTTTTAAAATTTGTTTGTTTATTAATTTGTTTGTGTGAGAAAGCCTACCTCGTGTTTAAGTTTCAACACCCTCTCTTTGATTATTTTTCCCTCTTATACTTTTTTATACATTCTACTATCTTTATCAAATATCATATTTGATTATTTTTGTATGATTCACATTTATTTTTACTTTATCTTACAGAGTTTTTTTAACATTAATATCAATCACAGAATTTTGATATTTTAAATCTCCATACTACTCTCTAAGGTCCCAAAAATAATGAGAGTGAGAGATTATTAGCTTTTGGGCATAACACATTAACACTACACACTACAGGGTATGAGGGTGTCTTCATGTCCTGTGTCGGTGTATAATGGTCTTTATATCTAGTAAAATTTGTTCCGTATAAGAGTAATACATACTCCCTCCGTCCGGAAAAGAAGTTTACGTTTCTCTTTTTTCTCTGTCCGGAAATAAAGTTTACATTTCTAATTTTAATCCACACTCTTCCAAAAATACCTTTCTCTACCTTTCTTTCTTTCTCTTCTTTTTTTCTTTACTTTTTCCTTATTTCTCCTTTCTCTTCTCCACCACGCCTTTCTCTTCTTATCCTCATTCTATCTCTCTATCCTCTTCTCTCTTTTCATTCGTTTGCTTCTCCTCCCAGCACAAATCTTTTTTTCTTTTCTTCTTTTCTCCTTTCTCCTTGTGTAGATCTGACTTCCTCTTCTTTCTCATCCTCCTCCAAATTTAATATACACATCGAATCGGAAGGTTTAGGGCATTCTTTGATAAACAACGATGGCTCCAAGTTTCCTGCTCGTTGAAAGCATCAGCAGCCCCGTCGCCGCCGTAGCACCTCTCGATTTGCCGTCATCACTAGCTGCGTCCAAATTGCACAGTATCCTGAGATTAAACTTGGCCGGAGGAAATCCTATGACGTAGCTCCTCTCGAATTGCCGTCATTACTTTTTTTTCACTTCCTAGTTCTAAGCCCACACACCCTTTTTTTTTCTTTCCCTTCTTTTTTAAGGGTATTTTGGTCATTTCACAGGGTTAGTCAACCTCCCTTAAAAATGACCAAAAGTCAAAACGTAAACTTTAATACCGGACGGAGGGAGTTTTTCTAGTTCTCTACTTATGTAAGAGTAATTTTAAAGTAGGCTTCCAAATTTACCCTAATCAAATACTCCCTCCGTCCTAAAACCATCTTCCCATTTGTGTTTACGAGGTTTGACCAACTTTATTTTCAATTCAATTTATTTGATTGTAGGAGTAAAATTAAAAAATAAAATTTACATATTTAAAAACTATATTGAAAGTTCTATAAAACGAGATGTGACAAGACTATATTATTTTATCAAATAAGTAGCAAAAATAGGTAAAGAAAGTGATTTAAGTTTGACCGCGTGAATAGTAATTGGGAAGATAGTTTTAGGATGGAGAGAGTAACATTTACATCACCTTTTTTTATAATTTATATTCTATTTACTACTTCGTATTTTAGAAGATACTCCCTCCGTCCGGGAATGATGTTCCCATTGTACGTTTTTTTCCGTCCGGGAATGATGTTCCCATTATACGCTTTTTCCTCTATTCTCCCTAAAATACCCCTCTCATTTAATATCCTCACATTCACTCCTCCTATCTACCCAACCTGCCCACCTCCCCAATTAAACCCTCTCGCCCCTCTTTAGATCTAATCTACTCTCTCTCTCTGTCGGTTCTTCTTCTCTCTCAATCCCTAGATTACGATCGTTCCTCTCCTAGATCTATACATCTCCGCCTGAATTCATGGAATCTGATTACTTTCTTTACGATTCCATCATCCCTGAGACGGAATTTCAGGACATTGGAGTTGAGGACGAGGTGATTCACCTATGTTCCACCTCTGACGCGAAGAAGGAGGACGAGGTCATCGTCATCCATAGCGATGACGATGATGCCGATGTTGCCCCGGTCAGAGATAAGAACGTGGTTATCGTCCTTGACTCTGAGGAAGATTCTCTGTTTGGGAGCGAGGAAGATGGCAGTTTTGAGGATGTAGAGGGGTCTGAATTTCTTGAGAATCAGACTTCTCCATCCATGAACTCGTGCATGCACCTCCACATCGATCTACTGAACATATTAATGCCCACCCCGGGTCCTAACTTTTGGGCATCACAGTACAAGTAGGAAAGTTCCTTTCCTTTCACTCTAATTCTTTCTGATTTTATTCTGAATTGAATTTCAAATCTGTGTTGCTCTTAAGTGGAGAGTGTGTACTGTGATGAGCATTTTCCTATGAATATGTTAAGTCTGTACTTAACATTTTTCATCCGCCACTTTCTCTTCTTTCTTATCCCGATCCCTTATTTTTAAAGCAAGGGTATATTGG